>CABHPH010147659.1:0-45505 GCA_902168325.1 Peromyscus nudipes | reverse complement strand
TTTTTGGTTTTTTTGAGACAGGGTTTCTCTGTGTAGCTTTGCACCTTTCCTGGAACTCGCCTTGTAGACCAGGCTGGCCTTGAACTCACAGAGATCTGCCTGCCTCTGCCTCCCGAGTGCTGGGATTAAAGGCGTGCCATAGACCTCTTCGCTCCTATTGGGACGTTTGTTGGAGACCCTCTGACCATCCCTTTCAAATCAAGTCTGGCCTCAGTGTACCATAGACCAAGTGGCTAGGAAAACAAGAAAGAATTCTCCACTGTTTCTTTTCCTTCGCTCCAACACCTGTTTGTTTCTGTCTGCTCTTTCTCCCTAAATTGCGTAAATGTCCTGTTCATATGTTTGCTGGAACGTGGGAGTCAGAGACGGAGAGGACAGCTTCAGTGTGCTCAGCAAACACCTGTCCCCCTGCAGCGTCTGCTGATTAACCCTCGGTAAGGTATGTGTGAATCATTAGTCTGTGACTGAATCTGATTTCAAATGTTAAGAGTCCAATTCTTCAGCTGCTGCTTCCCTCTGCCCTGCGCTTCCCTCCACCTGGGCTCCTGCAGCCTGCTGCACCCAAGTGGACATCTCTCCTGCTCGCTCCCCTCTCCCAGCAGCCTGGGAGACCCAGGTTTAAGCTCTAGACTGCTTAAATTCTCCACGTGGCTCTGGCTCTTTCTGCCTGCTGATCCACATGGACACATCCCTTCTCTTTTACTCCCTCCTGGCCTTCTCTGACCTGTGCAGCCAGCTTGCAGACCTACTACGCTGTCTCTCAGTTCCCGCCTGCAGTCCTGTGGCTCGGCCTTCACTCTCACCTTCATCTTGGAACCTACAGGGAACACACCTGCACAGTGTTCCACTCTGCTACCCCCTCTCTCTCCTCCTCCACTGACTCAGATTTGATTACAACAGCCTGGCCTCAGTGCAAATCAATGGCCAAAATTGGCAAACTTTATTTCCAAATTCTCACAAATCATTAACAACTGCCACTGCCACAGACAAATGACCCCAGATATCTTCTTTCTGAACTCACTAAGCTCTACACTTACCTCTACTTGCCCACTCCTAAATATCTTCTATCTCTATGATTTCTTTGCACTCTGTTTTGACACGTAAATATATAAATATATATATTAGATATACATATCTTATATATCTATATCTATATATAAGGTATATATCTATATCTATCTATAGATCATGCTGTAAACTCTTATCTGAGGATTTGTAAGTTGCTCACTGGGCATGACTTAAAAATCTATATAATTTGTAACAGTCTGTTTTCTGGAGAAAGTTGTCCATCTTGTTGGAAAGTCTTGTCCATTTCTTGAGAAAGTTGTGTCTGCCTGTGTCATTGGGAAGTTTTGTCTGTTTGTGTTTTCTGGTGTGTCCATAAGTGTTGTTTAAACATGCTGAGACAGAAATGGGTCGGATACTTTTCCTGTCTCTCCTACCACCATCTGAGTTTTCTGGCCACTGAATTCAGCTTAGCAGGAGTTCAGATGTCTTTTTGGTGTGGATAATATTAAAGTTGTTTTATGTTATTTTATTTTATTTGAAAGCTGGCTGTCGAGTTGGATCATGGCTCTCCCTTCTCTAGACTCAAGTATATTTAAAACTTGCCTCTATAAATTAGACTTAGTTTATGTGAACATTTTGTACCTCAATATTTATAAATTCATTGGATATAATTAAAATTCTATAAAATCTGTGAGAAAAAGTGGTATGGGACAGAGAAAAACCAATATTTTTATTTAAAACAGGTTAATTATAAATGCGATCTCTTTCTAAAAAAGAAAAGGGGATATGATATATATAGGATATAGAGATGATAGGATAAAAGGATAGATTAATGAATCTACTTTTAAAAAACTTGTTTAAAATGTTTTACATTGGTATAAATTTTAGTTTACTGATACAAACTTAAAGTTGATTTTGTTATACTGTGTGTATATTTCTACTTTTGTTTGAGGTATTATGTTTATGTAACTCATTTAAAATTGTAATGGATAATTAAGAAATAGATTAATAATTAGTCATCTATGATAATCATATTTGTAGCCATGTTAGTTAAGTCTTCTAGGTATACATAGATATATTTCAGATAGATAGGTAATCTTCAAATACTTCAAAGACCTACAGAATATGGCATTTAAAATGTTTTAAAAATTTAGACGTTCTAGACAATGAGACATGTCTGCTCCTGGCAACACTGGATATACTTCAGAGGAGGATGGGCATCGAAGACACTCCATATGGAGTTTATCTTCACCTTGGCAAAAATAGCCATTTGGGCAAGAAACTGTTCTTGCCTGGACTGCTTGATCGACTGGACATACAGGACCCATAGAAAGGTGACCACTGAACTTTGCTTGACAAAATGGTCCTTCAGGTTCCTGCTTTGCAGAGGAAACTGCCAGACATTCTACAGGACACAGAAAAAAGTGACTGAGAGACTCTAGGCCTGTGAGCTAAAAACAGATGCCCCAACTTTAGAAGAGAACTTTGAATGACTGTCCAGGCTGTCAGCTGTCTCTGTCTACCCTGCAAAACTCCCGAAAGTTGCTTGCATCTTCTCCATTTCTCAGGTAGTATTATATCCTTCTGAGGTCTTTGATGTGGTTGAAGACTAGATAGTTGTAATTTCCTCAGTTATGATAAAAGATAAGTTAGATATAAAACCTTAAACTCATAAATACTCATAAATATAAGATAGATAGGATATCTTCCTTAATATTGTAACTGTAATTCTTACTCGATAATTGTTTTGTTATATGTAATTTTACTATGTTAAAGTTAAAACCTTCCTTTTTGAAAAAGAAAAAAAGGGGAAGTGCTGTGGATATCACTCTGGATCAATAAAGCACTGATTGGCCGGTAGCCAGACAGGAAGTATAGGCGGGACTAACAGAGAAGAGAGGAGAGGAAACAGGAAGGGGAAAAGGAGAGACTGGCTGGAGCCGCATCGAGGAGAAGGAAGATGTAAAGTACCGGTAAGTCACAAGCCACGTGGCAAAGTAGAGATTAATAGAAATGGGCTAACTATAAGAGTAAGAGCTAGACAATGATAGGCCTGAGCTAATGGCCAAGCAGTTTAAATAATGTAAGCGTCTGTGTGTTCATTTTATGAATGGGTTCGGTCAGGGAACCAGGGACTGACGGGACTTGGGAGCTGGAGACTGGCGGGACTTGGGAGCTGGAGAGAAGCACTCCAGCAACAAAAAAGTTAACTTAAAACTAGTCACACTGGGAGTTGAGAGTTAAAACTCTATGAATGGCTAATAATAAAGGAACCACGTGCCCGATTCCATTAGGGGATATAAACAACATGTGGAAGGCAGCCACATGGCTGGTCACCATTTTGCTAGGGATGTCATGTGACTTCACCACCATCTTGACTAAAGGTGGTCATGTGGAATGGGCCTACCAAGGAGATAACAACAGGTCTCCAAGATATTTTGGACTAGGATAGATTTTTTTTGTGTGATGATAAAAACTTAAGGTTATATCTGCTACAACATTTCGCATATGTGGTTCAACTCTTGTTTAGGAAAACATGTTTTAAATAGCAACCATGTGGCTCTCCTCCATCTTGGCTGGTGACCTCATCAGGATGTAGGCGGCTACATGACTGGCAACATCTTTACTAAAGTTAAAGAGTACATATCATGTGACAACTCTTAGTCCTAATGAGCTCTGTTCATTGTATCTCTTTTTAGACTAAGGAAGCAACAAGTCTCAAATATTTTGGATTGGTATGGACTTTTTTATGATGATAGAAATGTAAGGTTATATTTGCTACAACATACTGTATATGTGATTCAACTCTGGTTTAGAATATACTCTATATCATGATAAAAATTTAAGGTTATAAAGGTCCATACAAATTAACAAAAGCTGACTTAGAGATTAATATCTAAGTACTTATGTCTTTGCTAAGTGCTCAACACCAAGCTTCTAGAGAACTTAGATAAGTGGCAACATGTCTGATAAATAATATATTTGATAAATAAGAATTATAGACTCCTAAGGTCTACTCAGGTTCACGATAATATTTGTCTAGCTTCATCTTTGCTCACTTTAAGCTTCAGCTTTTTGGATAAACTAAGCCATATATAAAAAAATTGCAATATTCTAGAATGGAGTGTCTGGTCCCCCAGAGGGTCCTTTTTCCCAGGGTTGGGCCTTTGGGCATTTCCCCATTCCCTCCAGCACTTAAGGAAAGTTGCCGTTTGCTAGGAAGAGAGTCATTCTCCTCTCTGGTGGGGAGCTTGTGGCCCTTCCATTAACATGTGACCATGGTGCCTACTGGCTTGTCAAGAGCAATGCTGGCCTCTGGGCTCCCTCATGGGTCCCACCCCAGCTCACAGGCCCCCTTTCCTCCTGTTCTCAGTTGACCCTGGGGATCTTTCCCTTGTCACCTTTTCTTGATTTCTCTGGAGACAGCCTTGGCAGTTTGGAACAAACTTGTTTAGTTTTCACCCACAAAATGGCTATTTTGGTTTCTTTACTGAGCCCATTTTCTATGATAATAAATGAGCATCAATTCAAAATTTGCTGGGTTTTTTTTTTTTTTTTTAAGGCTAAATCTAACAGGAATGGAAAATGGAGTGTAAAGTCCTATTCTTATAAAAGCTACTAACTTATTGTAATCTGTTAAGGATAATTTAAAGATGCAAGTTAAGGCCGGGCGGTGGTGGCGCACGCCTTTAATCCCAGCTCTCGGGAGGCAGAGGCAGGCGGATCTCTGTGAGTTCGAGGCCAGCCTGGGCTACCAAGTGAGTTCCAGGAAAGGCGCAAAGCTACACAGAGAAACCCTGTCTTGAAAAAAAAAAAAAAGAAAGAAAGATGCAAGTTAATGGTCAGTCACCTTAAACAGGGATGAAACATAAAGTCCTAGTCTTACAAAAGCCACTTGTTGTAGACTGTTAAGGAACACAAGTGAATAGTCAGTCACCTCATAAAGGATCATATTCTTGGATGTGGTCAGATTTAACTTCTTATATATGTTTTTCAAAGTTAAGCCTAAAACAAGTAACTAGAAACAAGCAATGTTTGTCTAGTTTAGCTATAATTAACAGATAATGGTCCTCAAATGCTTCAGAGATCTGAGAATTTGGCATTTAGAATGTTTAAGGAAAAAGTTTTTCCTGAGAGAGACATGCCAGCTCCTGGCAGTACCCTTATCTCCTCAAAAGAAGATGATGGTCACAGAAGAACCTCCACCTGGAGCTTGCTTTAAATGTGGCAAAGCCGGCCACTGAGTCAAAAACTGCCTTTCACCTCAACTGCTGCCAAGACCCTGTCCAGACTGTGGACAAGCAGGACACTGGGGAGTCGACTGTCCCACTTTGCCTAGACATGGTAGGTTGGTCCCTGCTCACCTCCACCCCCAAACTCACACACACAAGTTCCTACTCCACAGGAAAGTCTGTCAGCTCTTCTGGCCCTGGCAGCTGAAGACTGATGTTGCTGTGAGACCTCTGCCCCCAACAACCATGGAGGAACCTAGAATGGCCGTCTAGGTAGCCAGTTTGCCTGTCATTTTTAATAGATTCAGAAGCTGCTTAGTCTGCACATCTGCTTACTCAGGAGAAATTTATCCTTCTCAGAACTCTGATGGCTTTGAAGACGAGGCTAGTGATGGCTTCGTTGGATTAACAGCAGCAACCAAGTTCTTTGTGTGTAAAGTTCAGGCCACAGGCCACACTTTCCTCGAGTTCCTATTAGGTCTAGACACAGTTTATCTTGTTACCAGACTCTGAAAAGAGATTAAAGGAACTCACTCTACAATGACTGCCCTCAGTAATCAACCACCTGTGACTCCTGGTGAATGATTAGATAGAAAGAAGGTGTTTTAAGGTGGAAAGTTTATCTGAGGATGTGAAAGCTTAAATTGTGATAATAGAGTGACTTAAGGTGTGTAAATCCAAGTTATTAAGGTGCATAAATGCAAGTTATTAAGGTGTGTAAATGCAAGTTATAAAGGTGTGTAAATGCAAGTTATAAAGGTCTGAGGATGTGAAAGCTTAAGTAGTGATAAGAAAGTGATTCAAGGTGTATAAAAGAATGAAGCACGTTTCAGATTTCTTTCCTTCGCTACGCTACTGTTTAATTAAGAGTTCAAAAGTTCAGTCTTAACTTTAACCAATGGAGTTCTGACAAGCTATTTATCCAGCTCTGGCAGAGTACTACCCATTATACTCTACCACTATATTATCATAGTCACAAGCTCAAGATTTCAAATTCCCTTTGGTTGTTTTCTAAGTATAGACTTTAAAGTGCTTCTCATTGTGATAAAAACATCTGCATAATCTATCTATACACATCTAGTCTTCTGGATAGAGGAAAGGGTGCTAATATTTTTAACCAGAATCATTTCTGTGTCTCTAGGACTCAAAGGCGAGAGTCTACTGCCTTCTCTACAATATGGACTTTAGTACAGATTACAAACAGTGGGGATGCTAATGTGTCTAAAACTTATCTCTTTTTGTAAACTCAATAAATTCTTGTAAGCTCCAGGGAGTCAACTTGAATCCACCTCAAACAGGTCAAATGGATCCCAGATAAGTACTGTCAATCAACAGCTTAAGTTTCCCCACCCACTGCCTGCCCCTAAGGGTGTGATCTTCCCCCACTTTCCCCAGGTCTTGGAACTTGCCTCCCTCAATTACCAGGACCCAAGAAAAAAAATTTCCCTAAAACTTCTTAACTTTATCTTCTGGCAGTATCCTGCCAGGTCCCCTCAAAATCTGCATCCTGGACAGCTTCAAAATGGCTACCCCCATGTGGTCCAACCTCACAGACTGCTGCTTCAAGTAAGGCTGCACTTTCCTAGTGCTGAACGGTCCCACAGAGCCAGGACAGCGAGTGAAACATCCAGCTATCCCAGGTCCCCCAAAGATGCTGATGCCCCCAGATAACAGACAGCAGTCTAGAGAACACGGCGCCCCCATTCCCACCTCACCAGCTACCCCTTCCTAGTTCCTCACCTTTTAAAATAAACAAAATGGAGGAATGTTAGTTCCTGCCATGGCAGCAGACGGCCTTGGCTGCCAAGACAGTTACATCATCACCAGTTGTCATGTGCGCCCCCGAAAAGTGTCCGCCAGGCACAGTTCTCACTCTGGCCTTTCTTGTCTCTTGTCTCTCTTCTTGCCTGTTCCGTTTGTCTGTCTGCCTGCCCTCTCATGTCTCCACTCCGAGACAGTCTTTCATTCTTTCACTCCTCCGTCCCCACTCCCCCTTTAAACCTCTTGTACACACACACACACACACACACACACACACACAAAGTGAAGTGGCTTTGCAATGACTGCCCTTAATAATGACTACTCCCGTCTCTGGGAAATGATTAGATGGAAAGAAAAGGATTTAAAGTTACAAGGGTCTAAGAAAGGAACGTCTGAGGATGTGGAAGCTTAAGTGAGTTCTGAAGGTCTAAGGAAGTTATCTAAGGTATGTGAAAAATGAGAAATGCTTCAAGACTTCTTTCCTTTTCACTATGCCAATATTATACTAAGACTTCAAAAGGTCAGAGTTTTGACATTGATCAATGGAGTTCTGATAATCTGGTAAAGCACTGACCACTATTATTCAGTCACAAGTTCAAGATTTTAAATTTCTTTTGGTTGTCTTGTAAGTATAGACTTAAAGGTGCTTCTCACTGGGCTAAAAACATTTCTGTTCAATCTATATATCCAGCCCTCTGGACAGAGAAAAGAATGTTCATGCTTTTTAACCCAAAGTCATAGCTTTTGCTATTAGGCCTGAGTCTACTCCAGCTCTTCTACAGACACCTGTTAGCTGCTTTTTCTACAATATGGATTTCAGTACAGACTACAAACAATAATACTAATAGATCTAAAAATTTTATCTCTTTTTGTACACTAAGAAAATTCATGTAAGCTTCAGGGAGTTACAATTTGAATCCACCTCTCACAGTTCAAACAGACTCCAGATAAGTACAGCCTGTTTCCCCCACCTGCCTATAAAACAAAAATGGTTCTCAATCTTCCCAATGCTGTGACCCTTTAATACAGTTCCTCAGGTTGTGGTGACCTCCAAACATAAAATTATTTTTGTTGCTACTTCATAACTGTAATTTCACTATTGTTATGAGTCTTAATGTAATTAATTATCTATGTTTTCCAATGGTCTTAGGCAACCCCTGTGAAAGGGTCATTTGACCCCATAAGAGTAGTAACCCACAGGGGTTGAGAACCACTGCTCTAACCTGTATGCCCCACTTACCCAAGATAACTTTCCGAAATACTGGGTGCTGTTGTTCACTTATGTAAACAACGTTGGTTGCCCCAACTGCACGGGATGTACTTGAGCACAAGTAGGTGAGAGGTACATAGGCAGGAAGTACATCAGGATTTGCTTGCCCCTGATTGGACAAAGATGAAAAGTACATAGCCTTGTGGATTTTGCCTTTATAAGCCTCTGACTAATGTAATTTGGGGACACACCCTTGGAATCCTGAGTATGGACCTGGCCAGTGTCCATTATCCTGGCCAGTATTTAATAAAGTTTGCTTCAAATTTGACTCAAAAATTGTGGTAGTGATCTTATTCTCAGTTGGCAGGATTAACAATACTAAGTCTCAGTAAACCTTAACAGGCAGATGTCATTCAAAAGGTCTTGTCTTTTGAAAATAGGATGAAGAGCCGGGCGGTGGTGGCGCACGCCTTTAATCCCAGCTCTCGGGAGGCAGAGGCAGGCGGATCTCTGAGTTCGAGGCCAGCCTGGGCTACCAAGTGAGCTCCAGGAAAGGTGCAAAGCTACACAGAGAAACCCTGTCTCAGAAAACCAAAAAAAAAAAAAAAAAAAAAAAATAGGATGAAGAGAGAGACAATAGAAGGAAAACTAGTCATTATAGGGATGGCATTTAATATCTTAAAGTTACAGCGCTCTAACCTGAATCTTCAGCAACCGAATTCTAACAACACACACCTCTGATCCATTAGCATCTGTCTTTGCTCCTTCCAGTCAATGAGGGAAAATAATCATGTCATCACACATTGTGTGCCCCCACTAAATACAAATGAATAATTTTAACGCACTAAGGTTCTTAAGTTATGCAGCAAAATATAGAGTTAGGAGCAAAAAGGAAAGCAGCACTGGCTTTTAGAACAATAACCTGGAAGTCAGGTTCTGTTTTTCCTCAGGGTTAGCTGCTTCCGGGTTCTGTTTCTTGTTGGTAATAGACTATGAGTATGCTTAGGGTATAAACTCGCCGTCTTCTCAGGCCTACTCTGAGCCAGGCCCTTCCTCTGCACAGTGACTTTCTAGGTTCCCCATGACATAGCACGCATCTGGAATGTCCCTCAAAGTCCCACGGTAAAGGCTGGCTCCTCTGAATGGCTCCATTTGGAGGTCATGGAACATTTAGGAGATGCACTTCTTTGTTAGGATCATGTCTTGGAAGAAGGACCATGCCCCTGCTGCTCTTTCCCTAGTCCCAGACACAAAGCAAGCCACTTTCCTCCCAGCCATCATGTGCTGTCTCCCACAGCCTCAAATTTAATTGTGAGACAAAGTCAACATTTTCTAGTCTTTAAGATTTATTATCATTTAAAAATGTGTGTAGGGGTGTGTGTTCACAAGTGCAGGTGCCCCCAGAGGTCAGACTCTCCTAAGCCAGAGTGACAGACAGTGGAGGGTCACCTGGCATGGATGCTGGGGTTTATTTAATTATCTCACCCTTGTATTTCTACCAGCTTCCCCTCATAAGGCTTCATAAACCTATTGAACTCCACCGCAGCAGTCACTTAAATTGCTGCTGATGACATCACTGTGGCTTATGAACTTACCGTTATTCAATAAATCCTGGCATTGTGGAGAGTCACTGTAGTAGGCTACTGAACTATAGTTACACCATCTCGTGAAAGTATTCTTAAGAAAAAACCTTAACTGCTGAAATTATTCCTTCTGTTTACCGGCTTACGGGCAGGTACATTCCTTAGAGAGGGCGATTTTTCTATGTTTGAAATTCCTTTTGGCAGACTTCCTCCTCTCCTACCTAAACTACAAGATGTACACTCAGCTGAAATTTCTAACCATTCCCTTTTTAGGCCCTGCGGGCCCTGCGACAGGTTCTTCAGCATGTCTGCAAAACCTCAAGAGACTCCAACGTGATACCCCACACCCCTACCAGGCTGGTGACACTGTCTGGGTTAAGAGACATCATCCAAAAGACACTTGAGCCTCGCTGGAAGGGACCATATCCTGTGGTTCCTACCACATCCACCCCTGGATTCATCAGACCCAGCTCAAGTGAGCAACAGACATTCCTGGCCAGTGAGTGAACCATGACTCATTTGGAGGAGCCTTTAAAGGTTAAATTCACCTGGCTCCCAGAGGTGGATCCTGGTCCACAATTTCCATATAAAACACAAAAACACCTTAGTACTCTCAAATTTGGTTCCTCTTTCTACTGTCTTCTCTGCCTTGACTACCCAATTCTAGGACAAAAAGAAACAGAAATAAAACTCTGTTATAATTCGACAGTGTTTACATTATAGCACCTGGGTAAAATTAGCTCATATTGTAAGTACTACTGACTTCTGTCTTAAAAGAGAAGTTAAATGCTGAATGTATGTTAGGCATGTGTCTTATACCTGCTTGTAAACTTGACCAGGATATTGCCAACCTAACCAGGTTAACTCTTCGACAGGTATCCTAAAGCCTGTCAGTTATAAAGATTCTTACAATTGGGAAAGAGCCTCTAATGATGAACACTAGATGCCACAGAACTCCATACTCCCTGGGTTATACTGCATCCAAACGGCATCTGTGCTAAAATACAAAACTGCCCCCAGACATGTTCCACATCCTCAAGGGACAAATAAAATTGTTCCCACACTGAGGCCATCCTCTATGGGCCAGCCATATTTCTTTGCCTGAAGGATGGTTTTTCACTTGTGAACAATACACCTATAATTATATTCCTACATACCTATAATTATATTCCTGTTAACTTGTCTCACAATGCCCATTGATACTTAAGGAGACTGTCTATTATTTTTCTAGCAGTCCAGGAAGAAAGAAGCACAATATGACACTGATGTCAGAGACAGAGTGAGCCCCTAAGTAGAGACTGCATGTGGGGGGCCAGCTCCCACCTTTTAAAGGGTTCCTATGATGAGGAGAGAGGAATAAGAAACTTTTAGATAGAAAGATAGTGGAGAGGAAACAGACAGAAACACAGGATAGCTTCAGGAGGACCTGGATCAAAATCCACTAGCCCCTTCTGGCTCTTCAAAAGGACTTTTTATAACAATGCCAAGGGGCGGGGCAAAAGACCTCCCCCTTGCTAAATCAGAGCACACCGCACAGCCAAGTGCAGACCTTTCCAACACCTGGTAACCATGTCCGTGGTCAAGCCATCCCATTATGTAGCCCTGCTGGGTAAAGCAAGCTGAGTAAGTTCTCACTAGGAAACCTCGGTGGGTCTCCACAACTGTGATAACAAAATAGCTGTGGCCATCACTCTCCTGCAATAGGTCTCCACAGTCAGGCTGTATACACCAATAAGGAGCTTAGCCAGATGGCCTGAAAAATAGCTAAAGGTTTAAATGATACCTCCACAGCTACTGCCTTATTAAATAAAGAACAAAAAGAACATGGACAGGCTGTACTAGATAACAGAACTGCTATGGATTACCTACTGTTACTACACAGAAGTTAGAGAAATATGCTGTTTTAATCCGACAGGAGCAATTCAATTGAAGAAAAAAAAAATCAGAGAGCTATAAAAGCTTGCAGAAGGGGTTACTCAAGACGAGGACTGGGATCTGATTGGATAGCTCCCTTCAGGATTATCAGATTTTACCTGGGGAAAGCAGGTGTTTATTTTTCTGTCTTATTTTATGCATCCTGACGCTCATTTGTGGGTGTCAATGTTTACCCCTTTGTATCTTGCCCCGCCCCCCAGCCAATCAGAAGAAAAAGACACTAGAGATACCAGGGGCCCTAAAATTAAATTCCCCAGACTGACTCAATCATTCGACTCATTCTACGAGAACCAGAGAAGAATGAGGTAGGCTACTAAACCATAGTTATGCTATCTCATGAAAGTATTCTTAGGGAAAACTTTAAGTGCTAAAATGATCACTGGTTACATAAATGTCTATACAATGCGTCCCTGACCTCAAGGTTATGAGAAGCCTGAGTCTCTGCTATTTCTCCACTGCTGCAAACAGCACTTCTTTGCTTCCCACCGAAGTCCACAACCACCTTTCTGTAATCACACAACTGCAATTCTGCCTTTAAAAGCTCAAGCAAATCTGAGGTTGGGGCCGCTTCCAGCTACTCTGTATGAGGCAGTCCTGCCGTTGGAGAATAGAATTTGACTTATTCAGGCCTCCTGGGAGGTCTTTTTACAGGTAGCCCATACAACAGGAAAACATGTGTCTGAGTTGCTGACATGGCACAGGGATACACTGGCCCTGGACATCTCAACCCCCCATCTCTCCCTGGTCATATAGAATCAGAATTTTCAAAACAAACAAACAAACAAACCCAAAAACTCTTGCTAAAGAGAAAAAAATGCCACTCAGTCTTCACCTGAACTGGCTCAGCAGCAGCTAATGCAGCTCACTGCTCATCCTCTCTCTCCTTAGTTAGCCTAAGCTCCTGGTAGGACCTCCCTTCTTCCTCTCTCCTGTCTTTCTGGCTGTCTCTCTGTCTCTGTCCTTCTCTGCCTCTGTGTTCTCTCGTGTTCTCTCTCTCTCTCTCTCTCTCTCTCTCTCTCTCTCTCATCCCATTGTTTCCTTACCACATACATGCACACAGGTCCCAGCTCCTCCTCTCCCATCCAGAGCTGCCTAAAGTCCATCCCCATTTGGGTAAATGTCTACCTGACCTCTCTCTACAGATACCTAAAAGACATCTTAAATAAACCCCAGCTAGAAGTGTGGGATGGTATCCTTGCCCTTGCCACTGTTTGGATAGGAAGTAGCTACAAAAGACGCTCACAGCTCACATGCCGGCAGCTTGGCTCCCAGATGGTAGTGCTACTTGGGGTGCTGTCTGGGAAGCTTCTGGAAATTCTGGGAGGCGGGGTCTAGGTGAAGAAGTAGGTAACTCGGGAAGTGTCCTTGAAGAACCATTTTGTCCCAGCTCTGCCCTTCTGTCAACCATGGAGTGAAGAAACTCTTACCTCACATGTTCCCACCACAGTACTCTGGGCCAATAAGAAGAGAGACCAAATAACCATGGCTGACCCATCTGAAACTGTGAGCCCAAAGTGTCCTTCCCCTTAAGTGGGTCTTGTGTGTTTACGTCATAGTGATGGAGAAGAAACTCAGAGTAAGAGAAGTGATGTTATAAGGATTTACTCATAGATTTGCTTAGGAGACATTAAGTCACACTGTGGTGGTCTGAACAGGAACGGCCCCCATACACTCATGTGCTTGGATGGCCCATGGGGAGTGAAACTATTAGGAGGTGTGGCCTTATTGGAGTAGGTGTGGCCTTGTTGGAGGAAGTGTGTCACTGTGGGGGTGGGCATTGAGGTCTCAGAGGCTCAAGCCCAGGCTAGGTAGCTCACAGTTATTTTCCTGCTCCTGGCAGACCAAGATGTAGCAACTCTCAGCTACGTCTCCAGCACCATGTCTGCCTGCATGCCGCCATACTTCCCACCATGACGATAATGGACTAAACCTCTGAACTGTAAGCCAGCCCCAATTAAATGTTTTCCTTTATAAGAGCTGCCATGGTCGTGGTGTCTCTTCACAGCAATAGAAACCCTACTAAGACACACACAAAGTAGAATTCAGCTAAGGGAGCACTGCCTCCAAAGTACACCCTGTATAAGCAGTCTGCTAAAGAGGCCTGTCAGAGCAAAATTTAGGATGCAAAGATGTAAATGCTTGTTCACCAGGTTTGACCTGCCACTGGACCCCATTCCCATAACAAAGGAGACAACCCTGGCTTAACAACCATCCATTGGGCCTATCCCCATCTCAAGGACCACGCCTTTAACAGGCAACTCAAGGGGGCAGCCCCCAGTAGTTCTCTTCTTGAGAAAACAAAATCCTGCCAGGTGAGCAAGATGACCCTGAGTAACAACTGTTTCAACAAAAACCACACTGGTGTACTTAAAACAATTCTTTAATCTACGGAACCATCCAGCTGCCCCCCACTAGCTCTCAAATGTAGTCTCTACTCTGGTCCAAGTGCACTTTTATAGGCAGCAGGACCCTCCTAACTGTGTCCTTCTGGGCACCACAATTCCTCTGCCCAGATGGACGACAGCGAGCTACAAACTGCAAATGGGATGATGACAGAAAAACTGTTTGGTCGTCTGACTACCTTTATGTCTCACCACAGCCTACTGCCACCTCCCTCTTCCTAAGTCCTCCCATGTCCTCAGCGGGCTTTCATACAGGCTCCCACCCAAGCTGCTGCCATGTGCCCATCTCGTCATCATTTACTCCCCACCCCCCATACATAGTTGAGTAGCACCTCCCCAGGGAAGCCATCCTGACTTCCCCGGGAGTGCAGGGACTTCCTTGGCAGGGCTCTCCCCTAGTTCCCCCCTAGCTCCATGTCCCCACCCCCTTCTGAAGTTCTCTGTTGAGGCTCCTTTGTGTGAATACTTGATTTTATGGATGGGTGGTCAGACTAGAGAGGCTGAGACTGTTCCGCTCAGAACTGCACTCTCCACTCCCAGCTCCCTGTCTGCAGATAAATAGGAAGAGCAGCTGACTTAGAGACCTAGTGCCAAGGACTGTCCTAAGTGTTAGGAACCGCCCACATTCCAGAACCAGGTGATCACTCCCTCCCCACCTTCAGCGACCCAGCACCAGCACCAGCAGCCACGTCATCATCAGCCACCAAATGTGACAGATTTCCACTGTCGCCATCAGTCAAGTATCCTTTATAAAGTCCAAGCTATCACAGCCCTCTCTGTGTCTCTGTCTCTCTCTTGTGCTCACTCAGAGGCACCCACCCCTTCTCTTGTGTGAGATCTGTTATGTAATACTAAATACCTCCCACGTTTTCTTCATCTGTATTTCACAATGACTCTATGAGGAAAATACTGTTATTCTCCTCTTCAGAGAGTAGACTTATGCGTGATGATTCTGCTAGTAGTAAAAGATAGGGCTGTCCTGCCAAGCCCTCAGGCAAGCTAACTGCCGAGGCCAAGAACTGGCTGCTACCGCATACCTAATACTCTAAACACTCGCTGAATGAATGGGTGCATGTGTACACACTCATCAGTCCATCTCACATGGAAGCAGAAGATAGCTATCAGTGCTCCCAGCTCGGGGTTCCTGTGTCTGGGGCATGAGAAGAAAACCAGGTGAAACACTAAAGGGGAAACATAAAGAGATTTCAGAGGGGGAAAAGATCCTAGCGCCATACCAGATTTTCAGCTGTGTTAATCTGAGCAACCGGGAAGCCTAGACTCATCCCCTTCTACCAGGTAACGTGAGTCCTGCTACCCTTTTCCTTCAGGCCAGCCCAAGCTAGGGAGAATCTCTCTCACTTCCTGTGTCTCTCTGTCCTGGCCATCCCTCCTTCAGGCAGGCCTCCCTGTCAGTATTGTTTCAAATCCAGCGCCTTTTGGAGTCAAGACCAGAGAATCTTGCTAACCAAACCATTTCTTTAACATTTATCTCTTTTATTGCTGAACAAGGTGGTATAAAAATCCAAACTGTGGGGCTCGGGAGATGGAAAAATGCTTGCTGCAGATGCACAAGGACATGCACTCCATTCCTAGCACCCACAAGAAAACCTGGGCAGAATGGCATGCTCCTGTAACCTCGGTGGGTGCCAGGGAGGCGGAGATCGATCCCTGGGGTTTGCAAGTCAGCCAGTGTAGTTGAATCTGCAGCCCCAGGTCCCTGTGAGAGATCCTGTCTCAAGAAAACAAAGGAAAAATCCCTAGTGGGATAACAGAGACACTGACAATATCTGGACACTGGAGATGCCGCCGGGATAGAAAGTGACGGCTGTTTTTAAATTAAAATGATAATAACACAAAGGTTTAAAACTGGGCATGGGGACTCAAGCAGGTAACTCTCTGCACTTGAGAGAGAAGAAGAAAACTGAAAGTTCAAGGCCAGCCTGAGCAGCATAGCAAGATATTCTCCGCCCAAAAAGATATGACAGGGGAAAAAAAAAACAAGAAACAAGTTTGCATGCACAGCAGTTCTGTGCCTCCCCCGCCCCCTTGCAACTGTGGGCCTCACAAAGAAAGAACACTGTATAGGAAGCAGTGCAGGGTCCAGCTTTTTTCTTTTTTTATGGACACATCACAAGGTTGGCCATGGGATCACTGTCCCTTCTTCAGTGACGTATCTGGGACTCGGGAGGTCAAGAAACGGAATCAAACTGGCCGCTTTGATGTGGACACACTCAGCACCAGGGCCCTGCTGCAGGAAAGGCAGCAGGCTCTATACTAGCCACATGCTGGCAGGGCTTCTCTGGTCCTCTCCAGGCCCTGGAGTCCTCAGAGGCAGACAGAGATGAGACACTGACAGAGGAACAGCTAAGGCTCCTGCCTTTGCTCAGGGAAGAGCAAACCTCACTGCCAACAGTGCTGGACTGAAAGCCCTGCCCAGAGCTGATTTATTTATTTAGAGATGGAGTCTTAATCCTGGCTCAGTCTCCTGGGTGGCTGGGACTGCATGTGTGCAGCGCTGTGCCTGGCTCCGGGCTATGTATAATTCAGTGTTTGTCACTAAATTTAGTAACAGGAATTTTGGCAAGAATGTGTCTAAAGTTCTTGCTGGTGTTGAGAAAACAGCATGTCTACTACTCAGAAATACTTTAGGGAAGGACTTAGGAAAGTCAGGAAGCAATGTGTGGATTCTAGGACATGGTCTATAGACTCCAGTGGCACTGGTGTGTCCTATGTTGGTGCAATGTTTTACACCCGCCTCGAGCTCTGCGTGGATCCTTGATCCCTTTTCACAGCCTTCCTCCTCCTCGCTCCTTCTCTCCTGGATTCCCTGGACTCTGCTGTCTCTTGTCCAAAATTACAGGCACAATTGCATGGTTACGAGGAAAACCAGAACCCCATATTCCTAGACCTTAGGCAGCTCCATCAGTACACGCTATCAGTGTGGAGACGATTTTAAGGACACATCACAATGTTGGCCATGGGATCATCTTTGTCCCTTCTTCAGTGACGTATCTGGGACCCGGGAGGTCCAGAAACTGAATCAAGCTGGCAGCTTTGATGTGGATACACTCAGCACTAGGGCCCACACTGTAGTCGCTTTCGTCTTGTGCGCTATCTGCAGGAAAGAACTCTTACCTGAGAATTCATCAGGCGAATGGTCGTTTTCGAGCCCACATCCTGTTGGAAGTTGGCGATAGGTGCCCCATTAAACCTCAGGACTGCATCGTGATTATCTGTAAACCATAGGAAACGGAAATAGGGAGGTGAGTGCTAGCAATATGTAGGAAGAAAGACAGAGAAGAGGAAGGAAGGGGAGATCAAACTACATGACATTTTTATCTCATGGTGCATAGAGGCTGCCTGGAGCTGTTTCTACCCCAAGGCATAGCAGGGCAGGAGGAGCAGAGACTCTGATCAGAGGAAGGTCACTGTCCCCAGCTGTGCCCTGCAGGAGAGGAGCACTGCTTCTCCTAACATCCAGCCAGCAAATAGACTGAGGGAGGGAATCAGCCCCTCCCCCTCCCGCTCCCCCTCCGCTTCATCCCCCATCTCACAGAACTGAAGGGAAATGAGAGTAAAACCAGAATTGGAAAGTCCCACCTGATGGGATCCCAGAAAACCACAGCCAGAGGTCATCTGGGGGGCACTAAGTGAAACTGAGCCCTACCTTCCTCCTTCCCAGATGCAAGCCAGTGCTCCCTTGAGCCAGCTCCAGACAAGTCAGAAGGCAGGGCAGACCCACTGACATAGTCCAAAATTTCAACTTCCAGTGGCAGGTGGGAAGGGGACGGGGATGGGGGGGGGGGCCGCACGGGGGTTGGAGGGGAAAATGGAGGCTGCTCCTCGCAGAATGTTTTGGATAGGTCCTTGATGTTGAGCCTAAGAAAGGATGATCGTTTCTTCATGCAGAAAATACCAGTTGAAGACTACAATGCCGGGCACAGTTTTAGGCACTACAGACAATGATATGGGCCAAAAAAAGATAACATCCTTGCCCACGAAGACCTTGCACTTTACTGCATGGAGACAGAAGGTAGACACAACAGTCTACGCCTATCACAGACTATGATTGATGCCATGACACAGACACTCAGAACTCTCCTTTTAATAGCGTGGCGGTTCAGAGTTGAGACCAGAAGGATAGGCAGGCATGGCCAGGAGTCCCTCCAACCAGAAAGCACAGCTAATGCATAATGCAACACAGACAGGGAACTGGCTAGGGCAGTGGGTCTCAACCTTCCCAATGCTTCGACCCTTTAATACAGTTCCTCATGTTGGGGTGACCCTCCCCGCAACCATACAATTATTTTCGTTGCTACTTCATAACTGTAATTTTGCTACTGCTGTGAATTGTACTGTAAATATTTGTATGTTCTGATGGTCTTAGGCAACCCCTGTGAAAGGGTCATTCACCCCCCAAAGGGGTCATGACCCACACAGGTTGAGAACCACTTGGCTAGGGAAAGGAAAATAAAGAGAAGAAAAAAGATGCACAGCTCAGCACGGATCAGCACAGGACTGGGGCATGAAGTCTGGATTGATTTTTTTTTTTTTTTTAAACCCAAAGACTAAAATCCAAAGTCCTTACGGAGCCTGTCATCTCTCACGCTGATTCCTGGAGATCTTTCCGACCTAAGTCTTCACCCTTTCTCCGCCCACTGGGCCCCACACCCCAACACACTCCACCATTCTCTGAGGAGTTCTCATTTCCTGTTTTTGCCTCAGGGTGCTGTTTTTCTTTCCACTGGGGAAGCAAGAAAGGACGAAGCCAGCCAAATTCACTTAGAGGCCACTATCATTCTGAGACATAAGAGAAGAAAACCTAACCATGGGTGTCTTTGGGTCATGTGGCCGCTTTCAAACTCTACTCTGCTCACGAGCAAGTGGTGCAAATCTCTTGGGCCTCCACAGTTAGCTCAGGAGGACTGTTGTGGGCCTAAGACAGTGGGTGGTGCTTCACAGGACAAAGCCAGTCAACACCCCAGCTTGGGGCAGGGGCGGGGTGGGGTGCCCCTAGCTGAAAAGTCACAAAGAGTTTATGGCTTCTAAAGGAAAATGAGTCAGTTTTCTTTAAGGGTGTAGCCCCTAAAGGGTAGACAAAGCTGCAGTGGATGGCCCCACACCCATGAGTGTGTGAGCAACACAAACTGAACTCTGTGACTATTAAGGCAAACCGAGAACTAGAAGATAGGAGCCAGAGGTGGATCTGAGAGGAGTGGGTGTGGGTGTGAATATGATCAAAATAAACTGGGCCTGGAGAGATGGCTCAGAGGTTAAGAGCACTGACTGCTCTTCCAGAGGTCCTGAGTTCAATTCCCAGCAACCACATGGTGGCTCACAACCATCTATAATGAGATCTGGCTCCCTCTTCTGGCCTGCAGTCACATATGCTGTATACATAATAAATAAATAAATCTTTAAAAAAATAAAAATAAAAATAAACTCTGTGTGTGTATGAAATCCTCAGTGAACAAAAATGTTATGTGTTTGAAACTGGGGGGCTGGAGAGATGGCTCAGCAGTTAAGAACACTGGATGCTCTTCCAGAGGACCCAGGTTCAGTTTCCAGTACCCACATGGCAGCTCACAACTATGTGTATAACTCCAGTTCCAAGGATCTGATGCCCTCTTCCAGCCTCCATGGGCACTAATCACACACACAGTACAAAGACATACATGCAGACAGAACACCCATACACACAAATAAAATGTAAAAACAAAATAAAAGCAGGTATGCCAAGCACACAGTGAGTGCACAATACATCATTCTTATTGGTGATAGTATGTTAAAATATGCCATTATTTGAAATAAAATTCTCAACTTACCTACATAGCTTATATACGTAAATACACTATTAATAATAATAATTTTTAAAGGTCCCAATGATTATTGAGCCACGATAGTCTGATCTGTGGGACTACTAGAGGCAAAAGACAGTGAGGAGTCTCTCTAGCGAACAATCTCGCCATGGATGGAAGAGAACCACCACAGCGGTGGTTCTCAACCTTCCTAAGGCCGAGACCCTTTAACACAGTTCCTCATGTTGTGGTGACCCTCAACCATAAATTATTCCATTGCTACTTCACAACTGTAATTCTGCTACTATTATGAATTATAATGTAAATATCTACTATGCAGGATTTCAAGTATGGGACCCTGCGGGGGTCACGACCCAAAGGTTAAGAACCACTGCACCAAAGTTCTACACAAGTGGGCTTTCTAACCCAATTCCTGGGGCTATTTCTCCATTGGAGGAAAGTAGCAGCCTCTCAGACGATCTGAACTACATTGTTAGAAGCAGCATGTATGAAGTCATCATTAGACTCGATAGTCAGGACATGCCCAACAGCTTCAATGTTGCAACAAGTCTTGAGCCTCAGTATTTCAGGCTGCTATTCGTGGTGTTGATGAGTTTGTGAATGAACTCGAACGTTTTTTTAAAAACTACATTAAAGTGAAGCTGTGGCTCCAGTTTACAAAGAGGTTTGGCTTCCTCTTTCACCCTGAACACAATTTTAGCCAGACAATAACTTGATAGAAAGAACTAGGGTTGTCTAACATGAGCCATCCTAAATGCCATTATTCTATAGCAAATGCAAAGAAAAAAAGAAGGAAATTAATTCTATTACACACGACAGAAATCAATCACATTTAGTTTCCTAGAAAGAAATTCAAAGAAACCAAAAGGGTAAAAGCAAAAGTTGGGGTGAGGCTGGCCAGTTGGGGGGGCTCATTAGGATCACTACGGACTTGGGGAGACAGAAAGTGTGTTTTCACCTCCTGCTCTGGAGAATCCAGTTTGGGTCTGCATTCCCCCTTTGAATGTTTCTGCCTGGTTCCAAGCCCTTCTCCCTGGCAGTCACCAGAAGGAAATTAAAAGGAGCATATGACCTCACCTTCTCCAGGACCCCAGCCTGATGGCAAAGCTTTCCCTATAGCCAGAGTTCTCTCAAAATAACAGAAATAAATGGCTTTGCACAAATGAGTTAGCCCTCAGTTGCAGGGTTGCCAATATTAAAACAGACTTCGACTCTTTATTAGCTGCTAGGGGTTTCATGAATAGCAAACCAGAGTATTTTGACCTGGGGTCTCTTTCAATTACTCTTTCAATTACAGAGCACTCTGAGAATCAGGCACATGATTAGAAAAAGGCAGCCAGGCTTGCAAACGCCTAACCCCCAGGTAGCTTTGCAGGCAACTTTAAGGATTCATTTAACACCTGGTGTTAGCCTATATTTCTCCCCTCCCCCGACAAAAAAAATTTAAGAGTTCCAGCTGGAAAGCCTGCAAATGCTCATCAGCCAAAGGCACTTACTGCCGATGTCTGGTAACTGAGTTTGATCTGCAGAATACACATAAAGGTGTCAGGAGAGAACTAACTCCACAAAGTGGTCTTCTGATCTCCATATCCAGTACATGTACACGTGTGTGTATACATACACATACATACATACATACACACACACACGTGTGTAAGCACACACAAGTTACTGATGAGTTTTATATATATATATATATATAATGGTTTTTCTTTTTAAGAGAAATCTGAAAATTAGCCGGGTGAGACTTAAAAGACTTTGCCATGTATCAGAATTGCAACTAAGGAGAGAGCTCAGGGAATAAAACACAAGCCTGAGGATGTGAGGCCCAACTCTCAGTACCCACCTGAAGCCAGACACAGAGACGGGAGAATCCCTGGTAGCTCATAGGCCAGCTAGCCTGGGGTACCCAGCAACGGCAAAGCACAGAGAGACCCTGTCTGAAACAGGGTGGAAGGTGATGGCCAAAGCCTGAGGCTGACCTCTGTGGTATGTGGCTGCCCACTCTGCACAGGATTTTAAACAAACATAAGCTTAGATACCCAAAAGCAAAGTCCAGTTCTCTGCTTCAAGTATTTTGAAAGTCACTGTAGGGTTTTTGCTTTTGGGCAGCACTATAATTCTCTGTTTTTTAATGGAATACTCCATAGAACACCAGTATTCGAAAGAGATAAAAAAATATTCTAATGGAGAAAGACACAGTAGACCTTCAAGTGATGTCATGGAAGAGAGGACAGAAAGATTGTAAGAGCCAGAGGCCAGAGAGGACTGGGGCACAACAGTGTCTTCCATAAATGACAGAATCATTGCACTCATGCACTCACAGAAGCTGCGGTTGCCTACCCAAGACCTACATCACCTCAACAACCTCAAATCAGCATGGGGGGGTGGGGGACGGACACTGGAGATCCCACCCCTAAGTGGAGGAGGAGTAACAGCTGATGGCTTGGGGGGGGGGGAAGAACTGTTTTCTTTAGGGGTGTGGGACCTGGTAGGTGGATCACACTACAGTGGAAGACCACATCCGTGTGCATGTGGGCAGCATTCATTTGACTAAAGTCGGTCATTAAAAGAAGAGGGGGAAGGGATATAGAGATGGGAAGGGGATGTGGTGGGGAATCTAGGAGGAGTGAGGAGGAGGAAGTGGATCGAACACAGTTAAAATAAATATACTCAAAGAATCAATTCTTAAAATTATATTAAAAGAAAAAAAATGCTCAAGCCTGGGTCGCTGTCTTTTTAGACATCTTTGAGGGTATTTTTCACTCCAAGCTGAAAACACTGCCTTGGGACGTCTCTCTTGGTCCTCTAAGCTATGTATGCATGGGTTCTTGTTCTAGGGCCTTGAAATTCCCCAACCAGTCCCTGCCCAGAGAGCGCTCTTGACATACCAATCTCTCTGCCCAGCTGGGAGGATTTCAGAGCTCCTGCTGAGGAGACAACCGCACACCTGTGCCAGGGCCCAGCCTTGGTCCTAAAGTTCTCCTTGGGCAGGTACCCCTTCCATTCAGTAGTGTTGAAGGGAAAATCTGTGGCCTCTATCATGGACACGTTCACATGGTCTCGAAGGTGGCAGCGTAGGGCCTCTGCACTGAACTTGACTCCTGGCCCTGGCCCCTTGTAGGACACTTTATACTTGTTCATGTTCAGATAATTCTTCAGGATCTTTTGCAGCCTGGGGTTGAGGTTTTTGGATGAGGAGTCCTTGTCCCACACCTGGTAGGAGGGCTGTGGTTTGACCTTGGCTGTGACCCTGAGATGACTGAGGATTTGACTGTCCTGCTTAGGGTCTTGTTGGCTGCTTGCAGACCTAGACTGTAAACCAGACCCCATGGCCAGCTTCGCCAGGCTCTTCGGCACCTGAAATTCCTTGGCTTGCAATTTAAGAGCCTCATAGCTCCCTTTCTTCCACACACAGATGACTGCTAACAGGAGAAAGGCCAGGATGAAGTAGCTGAATTTTTTCTTCAAGTTGGTGTGAATCATAATGACAGGTGTGGGCAGGAAGCCACTGTTGTGAGCAGGAACCAAGCCTAGGAAAAGTAGAACAGGGAAAGAACGATGAAGGAGAGGATATCCAAAGCGGCATGCAGCGGGGTGGTGGGCCAAAGCAGAGAGTCTATCGTAAACGGGCTTGAAGTCCACCCCGACTGCCTCCCACCAACAATGCAGCCTTGAGCAAGCCAGGAGGGGGCAGGGGCAGGGAGAGCCTTGGTTTGGACTCTGAATGTAGACAGCATTCCTCTGAACTCCTCACTGAGCCCTGAACATTTATGCATCTTCCTCCGACTTAGTCTGCACACCGTGACTCCTGACCTTTGCTGTTATACCCTAGCTCACTCAAAAAGCTTAGACCAGAGCCTCTCATATCATTCCACTCCTACAGCTCTCTGTGAAACCAAGACATGTCTGCTTGAAAGCAACAAAAAGGGAGCAGACTAACTTGTCCATACACAAGACCCAGATTCTCTGAAGTCCGACATCAGTTAAAAGAGCCAGAGAAATCCTGCACGCACTTGGGATACAGTTCTGGAAGGCCTATGATCTGGGACTTCTAGACAGGAGTTAGTTAGCCTCACAGTCCAATATTCGGTGTACCTGAGTAGCTACATCATTTTGTGACGGAGAATAGGAATCTTGTAAGTCAGCAGAGAGTCCCTTCCCATCTGGACAAAGGGCTGCTTCCTTTTCTCAAAATCCTCTGTGTAACTAATGGAAGATGGGAGCCCTTTGAACTCAAACAAGGTCTGTGTCCTTTGGAAAACACTAAATTCTTTCTTCAGAGTTTACTCACTGTGATGAGTCAAAGCGATTGCACCTGGCGCTTTGTCTACACTGGGAGTCTGAAGTGCTTTCCCACCAAGCTTGTTTATAAGGCTGTTTGAGACAAAGCAGCAGAACTGCTAGACGGGAAATTCAGGAAGCCTGGGTTCTTGATTCCATTCTTAGTGACCTTGACCAAGTCAATATGTCTGCCCCCGACTAGTCATCTCTGCTCGCTTCACCTGTGGTGTGTTGGGAGTGTCAAATAAAAGGATGTGTTGACCAGCTGGAACTACATAAAAGCAAAGGCTGGAGAGGTACTCTGAGAAGGGAGAGCAGCCAGTTGACAAGAGGGCCATGTGGGGAACGGTACCAGTGAGTGAAAGGTGGAATGGAGGGTATTTTAGAAATAATAATGTACTCAGAGGGATAAGAATTCAGATACGCTGGGCAGTGGTAGTGCACACATTTAATCCCAGCACTTGGGAGACAGAGGCAAGCAGATCTCTGTGAGTTCAAGGCCAGTCTGGTCTACAGAGCGAGTTCTAGGACATCCAGGGCTACCTAGAGAAACCTTGTCTCGGAAATCCAAAAGGAAAAACAAAGAAAAAGGAAAAGAAACCCTACCACTTGAGCACTTTACCTCAGTGTCCCACCAGACAGACGCTACAACGTAAATGTTTACAACTCTGTGTGAGAATGAAGACGTTAAGACTTTAGCAGTCTTCTCCAGCGTCACCAGCTCACTGCACTGCGAGAACCAGGATTCCAGCTCAGATTAGTCTGTCGCCACCAGTTAACAGCAGTGGTTCTCAGCCTGTGGGACGGAACCACTTCGGGAGTCAAGTATCAGCTATCCTGAGTATCAGATATCTACATTACGATTCACAATAGTAGCAAATTTGCAGTTATGAAGCACCAACAAAATAATTGTGTGGTTTGAGGTCACAACAACATGAAGAACTATATTAAAGGGTCGCAGTATTAGGAAGCTTGAGAACCACTGGTCAGAACTCAGGAACTAGAGTGCCCAGAAATGAAACTCTCAGTAAGAGCAAAGCAGCCTCCATCGGGCATCGTTGATGGGCTCTCCCCTTACCAGGGCTCTTTCACGTGAATTAAGTGTTATAATATCCAGTATGGTCCTCCCATGAGATCTATGTGTAGGTTTGGGAAATACACGCAATCCTGACTCCTGTGAGTGACGTGGAAATGGTGAGTTGGAATGTGACTTACGGTTCTAAGGGAAAGGCCATGGCAGCGAGGGCCTCCCTTCACTGTTACCAGAGCAGAGGCTCAGGGGAGGCTGCCACTACCTTTCCCGGGATGCTTAGGAAAAAGGAATGTCTACAGATGGCCCCAATGACAGCCTGAGAGCGCTCAGCTGGCCTGGGACTTACCACACTCATCTGGAACCTTCCATCAGTGCTTGTGTGGTCCCTTCATATTATCTTTACCTGAGGCAAGCAACGGTTTCTACTCATGGTCACTAAGAGCTGAAGGGCCCATTCTCACTTGCCTAGCTCTGTTGTTGTTTGTTTTCACTCTTTTCTTGGGGGACCCGCCACCCAGCTCCCAAATAAATCACACACGGAGGCTTATTCTTAATTATCAATGCCCGGCATTAGCTTGGCTTAGTTTCTTGCCAGCTTTCCTTAACTTATTCCGACTACCTTTTGCCTCTGAGCTTTTCCCGTTCTCTAACTTCTGTAAATCTTATTCTTACTCTATGACTCACTGTGTAGCTGGGTGGCTGGCCCCTGGAGTCCTTCTCCTTCTCTGGCTCCTAACTCCCTCTTCCCAGATTTCTCCTCCTATATATTCTCTCTGCCTGCCAGCTAGCCCTGCCTATCCTTTCTCCTGCCTTGTTATTGGTCGTTCAGCTCTTTATTAGACCACCAGGTGTTTTACACAGGCAAAGTAACACAGCTTCACAGAGTTAAACAAATACAGCATAAACAAAAGTATCACACCTTGAAATAATATTCTACTACAAAGCTCTTTGAGCAAGATAGACAGAGAAAGACCCCACCTAACACCTACCTCAGAAAAAGGAGAGATGAGTTTTCTCCACAAATTTTTGGAAAACAATATATACTTTAATTGTTTTCTATCACCAGACTTAGTGTGTAAACTTCTAGGCTTTGCAGCTGATGAGTTCTCTGCCCTTGACTTTCACCACAATCCCTACTTGTTAGCAAGCCATGTTTACAAAGCTTGGATTTTGAGCCTAGCCCTTATCAGAGGAGAATGCTTCCTGGTATCATGTCTGAACAACTGGCCCCAGAACCGAACCTGGAACAGAGTGATGCTCAGTATGGGATTAGTGAGCAGACAAAGCCGAATCAAATGAGTCCTTATTCCTGGAGAAGACGTCTTGAAAAAGAAAACTGCAGTCATGTACATTACCACCCACGGAGACCAAACCAACACTAGATAATGAAGAAAACCTCTGTAAGTAAGGAGTCTGCTCTATCTACTCCATGAAGCACGTTTAATGTCAAATGGAATCCTTGGCATATAAATGCTCTCATAAAAGGCTGGCAGTTAGAGAACAGTTCAGACCTTTTGTCTGTGGCTTATAGAGTTGGACAAATCTGCTGTCCCCACCTCCTTGGCCCTCACTGAACAAGTGCTTAGAAGACTAAGAAAGGAAGAAACTGAGGAAAGCAGCAAAGCTGTGGTGAGACAAGGAAGACCCGAGCCGCTGCTGCCAGCACAGTCAGGCCCACGCTCTTTTACTCAGGAACGGCACCCTCCACTTTCTCAAACTTCTAGGCATTTCTTACCTGCTTCTGGCTAATCCCTCTGGGGCTGCAGGCCCTCCAGGTCCTCAGGAACCAGCACTATTCTCCATGGGAAGGTTTACTTGATTAGGTCTGGTGGCCAGGGCTCATTTTTCTCAGGATGATCAAAAACCATCTTAAATACAAATAAAGGGGGGGGAGGTTAGAGTGATGTTTCTGGCAGAGCGGTGTTAAACATTAACAGGACATTTGGGCGCTTTTGTAGCTGTGGGCTATGACATATCCCAGGAAGCCCAGAGCATGCCTGAAAACGTAAAGACAATTACAGACGCAACACTCAAGATGCATGGACAGTGTAGAGAGTAGGAACGTTTTAGAAAGATTAAGGTGGGCACTGCAAAACCATCTGGGGAGAAGCGTGTGACTAATCTCTCCTTAAAAATAAAGAGCAAAAAGGTTTACCACCCCCAAAACACTCCAGATAGATTTTTTAAAATTATTTATTTGTACAGAATATTTAATGATATGGGGAAGTTCAATTCATGTATTTTTAACATGGTTACTGAACTATAAACAATATTCAAATTCAGAAATAATACTTTAAAAAGAAAAAGCACTAGGAAAAAAATGGTGCCTAGGGTTGTGGAATAAGGGACATTTACATCTTTGAAGTTTTATGTACATTCAACAATATCAAAAATAGACATGAATTACTCTTTAAGATAAAAAAAACAAGAAATATAGCTCAAGGGGGGGGATTTAGCTCAGTGGTAGAGTATCTGTAAGGTAAACATATAGCCCTGGGCTTGATCCCTAGTGTACCAAAAGAAAAGCCAAGCTTTATATGTTTAGCATAACATATATAACATCTTTAAAGCTAAAACCAGAACTCACTCTATATTTATTGAGTCTTTCCAGTTTTGATGCTATATTAAAAAAATAGCAACGGGAAAGCTAAATGAATTTAATTGCAAGAAAATTTAAAAATAAAAATAAAGGGCTAGTAGGGTAAAAAGTCTCCCAAAAGAAAGAGGTAAGTAACTTGAACAGATAAATCAGAGATTAAAAACAACAGTTGAGAAGCATATGATATTTAAGGTTGATCTTAAGAGAGACCTGGGAGGAGGATTAAAGACACAGTTTACAGACTGGACAGCACTTGGTGGTATTGGAAACAGTCTGAGGCATTGCTGGGCAGATCACGATAGTTGTCAGAGCTCTAAAGGAGAAGTACACAGCTTAACCCCTCTAGAAAGTACGTGAGCACTAAGACCCTGTGACTGTTGATCAAACTGCCATAAATCTAGGGCTGAGTAAACAAAAAGGAGGAAATATGCATTTCAGTCTCCTGAAGTGTAAAATGAGTTCCTACCTCCTACAGTTGAGGGGATTAAAAGAGGATTAATGAGGAAAAAATGTGAACTCTATAAAGCCATATGTGTATAAAAAGAAAAGGGTTTTAATCTCAAACCTATTTATAACGGTTTGTAAACTTATTTATATCTAAACACCCCTTAAAGTTACATCCCCATGAATATAAATACATGCGAACTTTTGTAGCTATAGAGAGGAAAACACAAACTATTTTAGTGGAAACACGTTATCCTTACACCCATGATTGCAGCTACAAATCAAGCATGTTCAAGGGTCAGGCCTGGAAAGTTGCTGAGGAGCTGGCATTCTTTCTGATTCTGATTCTGTTCGTTGGGTAACTAAGGCGAACCCTTGGGGACAATATTGAAAGTACACTTCATCTGTATTCATCTTCAACTGGCTGCACAACACTAAGCTGGCCTCGAAGCCCATTTCTGAAGATCCAGCACCGTAAGGCAGAAAGAAAGCTGGTGAGCATAACCTTTGACTACTGAGTCTCCTAACACTGCATTAGCTTTCCTGTAAAATGGAAACCGGAAGAGATCCTATCAGAGAGGACTAGCCGCACTCACAGGGTTCACCTCAGTACCCCGACAGCCAGCTTTGTCAGCAAAATGGAGAAGCTGCTCCATTGAAGACCACGGGCTCTGGCTGAAAGAAGATGCTGCTATCATGAGCAGGAGCAAGACAGAAGGCAGGCTCTGGGCATGACAGAAGCACACGTGGAAGATGCCATTTTATCCTTTACCAAAGAGTTCAGGGCTGGGCTGGGGATTTAGCTCAGTGGTAGAGCGCTTGCTTAGTTAAGTCCCAGGCCCTGGGTTCAGTCCTCAGCTCAGAGGGAGGGGAAAAAAAAGTTCAAGGTTTTCTTTACCAAGTCCAAGAATAACTGGATTTGGAGCAGTCTCCTGGGAGAATGAGAAAATGGCTTTGACAGCTCTCCCTCTCTTCATCAGTTCCCTTTGTGGGTCAGTATTTACCACTGTATGTGCATTCCTATTAATGGATTGCTGCCTCTTTTCACTACGGATATAAGAGACCTTGTCAGCCTTCTTCAATGCTATTGTCAGTGAGTAACTGCAGACACTTGGTGAGTGCCAAGCACATAGTAGGAGCTCAGGAAGGAAGCATTTGCTGGATGAAGCAGTTCTTTAAATGGTTTTGCTTGTTTCAGGCATTGTTGACGGAAGAGGCTCTTTCATAACCCCCTCAGAGAGCACTGACCCTTGGATGAACCTCTCGCCTGCAGATGAAGGTTTCCTGCCAATCTTAACACATAAGTTTTTGGGTCATGAGATTTTTGATTGGTAGCACCCTCAGACAGAAGAAGAAGAAGAAGCCATCTACCCAAGCTCTTCCTTTGTCATATCAACTGCATTTCCTCAGGAAGTCTTGCCTCCTGGGATTAAAAGCCATGCCTGACTTGATCCCAAAAGTAAACCAGTTGAGATGGTCTATCTAGATATACCATGGGTCAGATGGGTCTTCCAAAGGTCGTCACTGCCACTGATGAGATGGCTAGTCTGGTGATCTTCAACCAGCTGTAAATGAGACCAGGGCCCTTGGCTCTGGAAGACAAACTAAAGACTATGGTGACGACATCGACGATTCATTTAGCATTGGATACAAGCTACGCACTGACCCGAGCTTACAATTCAGAGCATGTGACCTGTTATCTGTCTGATCTGGGGGAAGAGTCCACGCTCTGTTTCTCACCAGTCACATGATCTTGCTTGACTCATGCCCCAAGACTCAGCTAACTCACCGTAAAGTGAGGATGGTCACTGATCCTATATCCCAGGCTTGTTTTAAACACCGACTGAGGTAAGAGCCCCACCACCCCCCTGCCGAGGACTGCAACCGTCACTGGGATAAGTGTTAATGCACAGTGCTTCACTGACTCGTCACTAGCCCCTACTCATAGAGGCCAATACTATCCCAGTGTTACAAATAGAGAAACAGACAAGAAAAAGAAATGATTTATCTGGGGAACCCAGGGAGAACTCTCAATGTTCTAGACATTTTTGTCCCTTAACTTTCCTTCTGAGGGGACTGTCTTCCATGTGGGCCATGCCTACTTTACCTTCCAACACCAACTTCTGTCTTTCAAGCTTTCCCAATTCTCAGTTTTTGTTTGTTTTTGAGACAGGGTTTTTCTGGGTAGCTCCAGCTGTCCTGGAACTCACTCTGTAGACCAGGCTGACCTTGAACTCACAGAGACCCACCTGCCTCTGCCTTCCAAGTGCTGGGATTAAAGGGGTACACCACCACCACCACCCGGCTCCTTATTCTCATAGAGATCAATATGACTCTAATGTGCCTATTCTAGCCCTCTTCCAAGTATGGGACATTCCCCTGATGGCAGATCTGTTCCAACCACATAGAGAACTTCTTCCCTTCAGACATCTCTGGTTCCCTTCGTCTAGCCCATAACTAAGAAATGCTCAGCCATTTTTAATGAAAGAATAAGTTGCTTCTGACACAGCCCCATCCCCCTTCATCAGTTCCAACTGCTAGAATCTCCTTTCAAGCATTTTGCAGATGTTCCTTTAGTCTGTTGGTTGCTCAAGACGACGTGACAATTTACACCTCTAGGGACATGTGGCTGTGCAAGCAGCTGTTTCTCTGTTCAGAAAGACTTTAACATGAAAGAAAAATCACCCTCCTTGTAAAAATACACCTAGTGGCTTAAGCTCTGCTCTCTGAGCCATGTGGACTCAGAATGACAGCCACGGATACCTGCTCAGCACATGTACCTGAAGGCTCAGAACCTTCTCGTCACAATCTTGCAGCAAACACTTTGTACAATCTATGCCATTGACTTCTATATCCCACTTGGTGTTGACATCTCCTCTCTAATTCAGAAAGAGATGCTCCTTTTCAGTCCGGAAAGATTTTCCTACTGGCTCACTGTCATTTTCTCCACCACTTAATCTGTCTCAACAGCGCCCAGTGATATTCTTCACTACCTGAACGTACTCTAGTCCCCAGGCCTCACAGTTCTTCAGTCTTCTCTACTGGAATTGATTGTGATCTCAGCCACTCACTCTCAAGGGCTTAACTCTGGTTTCATTATTTCCAAAGAAATTTACGCAATGAATAACCTTGGTTTCAGACGTTGTCTTTCCAATCCTCACTTCAGTCTTTGGAACTTATTCTAATGAATACCTCAACCCCATCAATCTTCTCTGGATGTCTCCCTCTCCCCTCCCGTCCTCACTTCCTCCTGGCCACCTTAAAGTCTATGGTCAATCCTAGGATGGATTCCCTACTGACTTTCATTACACATGGTTTGTCAAATTGCAATTCTGGCTAAATCAAACTCTCTATCCTATTCGACCCCCGAAGTCATGCAGCTGAACTGACTAGGAACACACACAGACACATACAGGAACAGACACACATGCGCACACACACACACACACACACACACACACACACACACACACACACAGGTTTCATTTCACATTATTGATCACTGATGGCCAGTCTATGCTTAATGCTGTCCCTAAGTTATAGTCGCTTCCAAATGTACTCAGCTGTCACTCTTCTCGAGTTCTGCTTGATCTCCGCCCCTCCTAGTCTCACTCCACTCTGAACTTGCTCCTTGTTTGCTAGAAAGGCAGAATGTCCCAGTACAGAACTTTCTCCGCTGCAGTAACAGCCCACTTTACCTGAGTTCACCCATAGTCCTCTTGTTGTTTCAAATGAACTGGCCGGGGCCAACACCTACGATGACTACTACTCATCCACTAGATTCCATATTTAAGCCCATCCCCTGAGGACCTCTACCTACCAGTTCCAGCTGTAAGCATTGCAGCTCAGATCACCATACGCATAGCAGTTCTGCTCTGCTCCGCTCCTGTTCCTGAGAAAGTTGTTACTTTTCTGCTCTGGCTCTAAATTTGGCGAAAGAAGGTCATCATCCAAACCTCATTCAAGAGACTTATGGAGAGGGAAGAATTCAGGAGAGTGACTGTCTCTGCCAGAGTGGGAAAGGGCAGCAGCAAACTAAACAGGTACTGGACTTATACAGGGCTTCTTAGGGGCGGAGTTTTTCCAGGGGGAAGATTTTCAGGGTGGGAATTGTTCAGATTTCAATCCCTGAGCTTGAACATGCTTGGAGATTGGCTGGATTTTGTGCTCAGGGATTGGTTGGTTTCATGCTCAGGGATTAATTGGTTTTCCTGCTCAGGGATTGGCTGGGTTTTGTGCTGCCTTGGTCAGGGTCAAAGTGTGTTTCTTTCGCTGGCCCTTTTTAACCTTTGTCTCTGGTTTTAGGGCCAGTGAATTGCACTGGGTCTCAGGGTCAGGTTATGTTTCTTTGGCTGGCCCATTTACCCTAAACACCCCACAATTCACTCTAACTGCCCTTACTTCTGGACTCTGCCCTCACCCTACAGAGTAAAGAGCCCAGTCTCTGGACATGAAATCCCACTAATCTCCACCCTGGAAAGCTCTACTCTGAAAAGTGCCACCTCGTTCCCAAGAAACTCTATATAAGCCCTGTCTCCTGCTCAGTTTGCTGCTGTTTCTCACCCAAGCCAAGGCAGCCACCATTCTGGGTTTTTTTTTCCCCTCCCAATAAATCTCTTGTGTGAGGTTTATTGTGCGGTGTGACTTTGTGGTTTTCCTTGCCTCCAGGCCGACACACTATCTTTCCATCTGAGCTGAACCACTTACACTGTATACTCCTGCCTACATAAGGAAATGGTTTCATGAAGCCCTCCCCTTTTCTTCTCCACTAATAAGTGTCCCTTTCTCAAAGGTGACCCGATCTTCAGATAAACACACTATTATTCTCCTATCAAAAAAAAAAACTAAACTAAATACAAGTCATCTCTCATAATTCAGGAAGCCCCATGAACAGTGAGTCTTGGCATCACCAAGCAGGGCACCTGGACAGCATTTGCCCCCAGCACAAGACAACACAGAGCACAGAGTACCACCTATGAACACCCTTACCACAGATGTTTAATCTATATATTGCCCGGGCTTCAAATGTAATTCCAGTTATTAGGAAATAGGGGTGGGGGTGGAGGGGTGGTAACTTAAAATAGTAAATAGGAAAGTTCACAGACAATTCTATTTACTAACTCAGAAAAGATTTCTATATGACAACTGAACTGATTTTTATCAGCAAATAAACAGACATATGAAAACCAGGTATTTTAAAAGCTATAATAATAATATGTAATTAGACCTTATTTGAACTTTAATTTGAACAAAAAAATCTTAGAGGAGAAATGGGATTACTTGCATATGTAGTGGGTGTTTTTACTTTAAAATGCTTCAGGCAAAACCAAACCACAGATAAGGCATACATGGAAAAAAATTTTTTCAAATGTATTTGCATTAAGCTACATAGGGAAGAAGACTGATCCATAAACTCCTTCCCTCTTGACCAATGGATATGATTTGGGAGTGGAAAGAGTTTAAAACTTGAAGAAAAAGGTTACAACAGGTAACGCTTTCTCTTTTGCTGAAGGAACTAACTGTAAAGTCAGATACAACTTTACAAAAGGTAACCCACTGTGTGGTTCTAAATAAATTCAGTGACTGTCCCCTCTCTCTCCATTTCTCAGCCCCATTTCACCTTCTAGCCCTGGCCCCAGTATCCTCTGTAGTAAAACTCTCTGAGAGATAGTCCACATGCACTGTTCCTCAATTCCCATCTTCCCATTCTTACTTGAAAATCCCCCAACTTCATGAACCTGCTCTTGTTAGAGGCACTGGGACCTCCATGTTGCCAACCACGCAGTCTACACTCATCCTTCCTTTCACTCAGCCATCAACAAGACTGCACACCTGTATGTGTACCCTCCTTCTTGACACACATCCTTTACGCTCCTGGGTTTTCTCCATCTTTTTGGTGGCACCCCCTCTACCAGCAGTCTGTAGCTGGCTCCCCCTCATCTCCCCCATCTCCACGCACTGAAATGCCTTAGCTTGTGTACTCACTCTCCACTAGCTGTTTGCATCTCACGGTCTCTACCCGGAAGGCATTTGCACTCAAAACCTGTTCACTACAGTTCATCAGGTGAGTTCTGATGGAGAGAGGTGGAGGTGATGTGAGAATAGAGTGCAGGGTGACGATAGGGGAGCCGGAAGCAACTTCAGCGGCTTCACCATCTACCCTCTCAGCCATTACCTACGGAGGCAAGATTGCAGAGAACCACGATTCTCCAGGGAGTTAGCAAAACGTCCTGTCAAAATGTAGCTTCCTAACTTCTATCATAATCATTCTGATCTCAATGGTCTGTGCTGGGGATGAGCAATGTGCATTTAAGAAGCACCGTGAATGCTTTTTTGTTGTTTGGGGTCCTGGGAATCAAAATCAGGGCCTTCTGCCTCTGCCACTGGCCTACACTCCCCATCCAGTTCAGATGCAGCTGGGAAGTCTATAGCCAGGCTCTGAGGAGGAGGATGCTAGAGGAGCGCCACTCCAAGTGAGGTGTGGAGGGAAGCAACAGCCTGGGAGAGCCTTTCAAAATCCAGGGAGAAAAAAAGCACAGGAATCAAGAGTAAGTCATGTTTACAGTGATTTAACAAAACCGTTTAATGCCTGACTTACACACTAAGACTTTGAAAAAATGGGGCTAAGATTTTGAATATCCTTTCTTTGTGTATTTACCATAAACTGTGTTTTGAAAAAAATGATGACATATGAGAAATGGGGGTGGCTAGTAGCACTTTATCACAAATAGAGAGAGATGCCCAACTTTGGAGAAAGTCTCAGCTGGAGCTATTGCCTCAAAACTCCAGGCTGAAATCCTGTCTTTTCTACCTGTCCGTTTTGTGACCCCCCCCCACCCCCAGCCAGTGAACTAGTGAAGTTCAGGGAGCCTTGGACTTCATCTGCAAGACACAAGTCTCTACCAGATATGATAACGACTCAATGACATGCTTTTGTCACACTATCTCACATTCTCAAGACAATGATACTTGAGCGCTTTCTGCGTGCTCCTGTGATGTGGTGGGGTTCACTTCATGACTGCAGCTACGGTGGTTCCTGAGGGAATACAATTAGCAGTTGGGAACATACTTCTGCTGTCTGGTTCTAACACCCAAGCTTCCAAAGTTGGAAACCCCCATGGGTCAAGATGAAAAACTTCCACTCAAGTGGAAGCAAACTTCAGCCCAAACACTTCCCACGAGTCACTATTTTGCTAGCAAGAGCACATGATAAGCAACAGGAAAGTGAGTGGTAGCCGGAGACTCTGGAAAGTGAGTTTAGGAAGTGCTGAGCCGTTTGCCATTGGAGGGGCAGCAGCCCTTGTAATGTTTACCCAAAGCCAAGCTTCCTAAGGCTAAGGGTGGGGCAGGGGTAGAGACGGAATCCTGCTCAGATCAAAGCTTCAAGGATAAAGGGGCTTTCTAAAAAGTTCAGGCTTCTAAAGGGTTCTCTTACCAGAGATCTGATGTTTCTCCAGCCTGGCAGACAATGATGGAAAAGATGCCAAAGTCTTCAGAAACACCAGAGCGTATTACCACAGAGGTTGTCCGACAGCCTACTGACCAGAACTTGTGGGGAGGAGAGCACTGACCCCACAGCTATAGTCCCTGACCAAAGCCAGTTAATTGGAACAAATGAAACACTTCCTGGCCATTTGCTATTTTCTGCCTTGTAGCCTACAGGCAAATCAGCAAATGTTGGCCAGGCTAGTGTACAGGTTCTTGATGAAAAGCAGCCCTTCACGTCCCATTAGCTCTCCTTCTGTATAACGCCCACTCCCCAGGGCACAGATGCCATATGCCCAGAAGGCATCTCCCCCAGTCTTACCACACCAAAGACCAATCTGCATTCCGCTCCACAATCAAAGGGAATAAGCAGAGGAGGAAGGCACAGAAGGAGCCTATAAAGAGGACTGAGCAAACACCATACTGCTAAGCAACATATCCACCTCTTTTTCTCCACTCCTCCCCTACACTACACCACACCCCTATGCTTCAGAAAAATAGAAAACTACGTCTGTCTCCACAACAGGAAGAGGGACTGTTTCACTTCCTTCTAATCTCTACTGCATATATATATATATACATATATATATGTATATAAATAACTTTTTTCTCCTCAAGTGCTTTAGGGTTTCATATCAGTTTCCCATCCCTGCAGCCTTTCTCAGCTAAGGTTCCATGAGGAAACAGAATCCAAATATCCTAAAACATTCTTTGTTTATAATATGTAAGGTCATTAACAGGGATCTAGACCGTCTTAACTGTGCTATAATCCTTGGGAGAACAGAGAATGCGCCCTCAAAGAGTTTCCTATAAAACTTGTTCTCTTAAAGATGGCTTCTCCCTGGTATTGTTGACATTCTCCCAAGTCTTGCAAAATGAGCGCCAGATTTCAGACCCGGAATTGATAGCCGATCATTTCAAGTTGAGCAGTTCTCAGGTTTTCCTCACTGTTGCTTTGGTTTTATCTCTAAAAAGATCTAGGCCCTATCATCTCAGAGCCCGGAGTGAGGGAGGTTCTTCTCCCTTACAGTGGTCCAGAGTGTGGCGGAAACCTACGCCCAGTGGTCACAGTGGGCGCACTCCACCAATGGAGACTGAGGTGGAGGTCCTGGAAGTGGCCAGAGACTCTGGTGCCTAGCATTCGCCATGTAGTTAGGGGCAAATAAAGAAGCCAAGCAAATACGTATGCAGTGGCACTTCGGAAAGAGAAAATGTTTTTGTTTGTTTGCTTGCTTGTTTTTATTATTTATTTATTTATTTATTTATTTATTTATTTATTTATTTAAAAGAGCATTCTTATAAATTAAGTCTTTATTATTTTTCAAGATTTATTTACTATGCATGCAGTATCCGGCCAGAGTGTATGCCTGCAGGCCAGAAGAGGGCACCAGATCTCATTATAGATGGTTGTGAGTCACCATGTGGTGGCTGGGAATTGAACTCGGGACCTTCAGAAGAGTGGCCAGTCCTCTAACCTCCAGCTGAGATAATGTTTGTTGCTGCTGCTGCTGCTGTTGTTGTTGTTGCAGGCAAAGAGAGTGGGCAAAGAGACAGACGGGCTGAGTGGACAATAAACTGGGTCTGTGGTAGGCCACTGAAAACAGGGCATCTTCACAGACTGGCAGGAGGTGCAAGGAGGGGCCATGCAGTCTTCTGAGAGAAGAGGACTCTACACAGGAGGAAGGCTTCCCAGACAGGGACAAGCCTGTCATGCTTCCAGAACAATGCAAGGCCTGCAGCAGAGAGCGCATGCAGAGAACTGGGTCCTGGGAGACATTGGCTCACATGGGGCTTTAGACTAACATAAGAATTTTGGCTTTCTCTGGGTGACATGTTGGAGAAGTCTCAGTCCCACTGCTGTACTGAGAATCCGCTCCAGTAGGATAGGACTGGACTGGAGAAGATTCAAAAGGAAGACCTCCAGAGAAGCTACTCCAACAGTAGCCAAGTCTAGTGACTCAGGAAAGTCACTCTCCTAGGAAAGAAGCTGAGGCAGGAGGATAGAAAGCTTAAGTCCAGCATGGGCAACAGTGTGAGACCCTGGTGGTGGTGGTGGTGGTGGTGGTGGTGGTGGTAGTGGTGGTGGTGGTGGTGTTGTTGGTGTTGGTGTTGTGTTGGTGTTGTTGTTGTTGGTGGTGGTGGTGGTGGTGGTGGTGGTGGTGGTGGTGGTGGTGGTGGTGGTGGTAAGGAAGAAGAGGGTGGGGAGGAGGAAGGGGAAGAGGAAGGAGAGGAAGAAGAGCTGCCATTGCAGCTCATAGATTGTAGCTCATAGAAGACCCGTAGACTTCTTCACTGAGATCCTACTGTGTGCTAGCGTTTTATGTTACCAAAATTGATCTTATCACCCTAGGAGCCAGGGTATTGGCCAGCGTCGTCTTTAGTGAAGAAATGAGGTTCAGCATTTACGTCATCATTTTAAGACATCTATGTTATATAGCAGTTTCCTCTAAATCGGAACATTATCCTTCCCTGACCGGGGAGGAAGGCGGAGGCTCAGGAGACAGTCTCCCCCTTAGGGCTACAGAATGAACATTTGGGCACCAATGGGAGTGACTTGAGCTGCCTGGCAGCTATGTAGAGCTCTGGAGCTGCAGCCTTCCTGAGTTGTCGCCCGCCCAAGCTGGGTTCTTCAGTGACGCAGCTGCATGTGAGTCATCCCTGCTCCTGTAAGTTACCCCGCCACCAAACTCCAGTTAGTAATCCCAATAACAACTCATTGGTTCACCAAGTTGGACTTTGGTGCAAGCATCACTTAGGTCTGTCATGGACTGACTCTCTTTCTGGAGTGAATAGATCCGTGTGTGTGTGTGTGTGTGTGTGTGTGTGTGTGTGTTATATCTCTCCAGAAAAGGTCTCTCTCTCTCTCTAGCTGGGCAGTGGTGGCGCACACCTTTAATCCCAGCACTCAGGAGGCAGAGGCAGGTGGATCTCTGTGAGTCCAAGGCCAGGCTGGTCTACAGAGTGAGTAGTCCAAATGGAGTAAGCCACATTATCCTAACATGCAAATTGGCTGTTAGGATAATAAATAACATTCATTGGGCTACCAAGTCTTGGCTGCTGCTGGCTACCACCTTGTCCTGATTTCTGTCTCCTTAATCATTTTATTACTTACCATCCAATGTTATACAAAATAAAGTAGGTCACTTCTGGGTCAAGGCAGTTCAGAGGTCTGTTGTGTTGTACAGTCCATGTTGTCTGGTTTTGTTGTAGCAACTAACTTTACCCTACAAGGGCCACCCAGTAAAAGCAGCCTGGAGGGTTATTTCTACCAATCTAAGAACACGATCTGACTGTTCAAATACAGATCCTTCATCCCTCCTCTGCTTCCCAGGGGTTTCAGTAGAACCACACACTAACAAGAGCTCCATTTAGTCGGAGTCAGTAGCTTCTAAACCATTTCACACCTTTGGTATTTTGTTTTAGCCTGACATAATCCCTAGATTTTGACAGCTCTTGTTAACCAGGAACCTCAGCTCCTGCATGCTGTTAAATAAGCGGACATTTCTCCCTGTAGGAGGTCTGCCAAGGAGACAGTCACTGTTAACACAAAATGCTAAAAAAAAAAGTGCAGCTCAACACATAGAAACCCAACTTCCTTGCGATGCATATTTATTGTGGAACACAGGCTTTTCCCATCAAGCTTTTTGAAATACTGAACATTTTTAGTGGTTCCCAGGAGACCTTGTGCAAGGAATAGTGGTTTTCATAGCTTACTTTAACTTTATCATAACTTTCTTATCTAGGACCACAGCACCTAGAATGTACACCCAGTCTCACCTTATTTAATAACTTCCAGCGCCAGCAGTGGACATAATCACACCTCCAAGAGAGCAGGTTTCCCCAGGTGGCCAAATGGTAGGCAGGCACTTGAATACCCCCAACTGCCCCTCTTTTGGCAAGGGTAACTCATTCTAAGTTTATCCAGAAGAATCAGACTGAGTGCTTAGAAATCAGAGCATCAGTGTGAAACCGGGATTTCAGTGATTGCCAGATCAGACATGAGTCTCCCTCCCCAGCTGAGCCCTCATCGGGCAAATGCATCTATATCACAAAGAGGTCTTGCGTGTGAGGGTGTCGGCACCAGAGCTATGCAAGGGGAGGGGAGTGCAGTAAAGAAACTACCAAGAGGACTGATCCATGGTATGGTTAAGGGGAAGGTTTTTACAGTAGACAAGAGGGAGAAAATAGCCAGAGGCATCTGGGAAGTCCAGAGCAGAGAAAGAAGTAGACTGAATCTGGCCAGCGGACTGGACATGGCCAGAGCTGTCTGCAAGACAGAGGAGAAGAGCGAGGATAGAGAAGAGAGGGAGCTTGGTGAGAAGAGCAGGAGCCAAGATCAGTGAGAATAACCGGCTTATGAGAAGAATGAGGAGCTGCGGGGAGGGAAGCCCATGAGCTGGAGGGAGTTGAGGCTGAAGGAGGAGGTGAGAAGGGCTGAGGTGCTAAAATGGACTTTGAAATCTGTAACAAGTACTTGTGAGTAGGGACTGAGGGAGTTTGGAGGCTACCATGGACCTTGATATGTTGATAGGAGCCACAGGTATGTGTTAATTTGAGAGCCACAGTGTCCCTTTTGCCAGAGGTAAGGGAACTGACTCCTTTCGGCAAATGGGGGACAGCTTCACTAGTTCCTGAGAAATTATTTAACTGCCAGAAATCCTCCTATGGTTCAGGTTGAGCTGGGTCTAAACTCAGTTTTGGATGAGGCAGCGGGCCTGCCCTTTTATTAGGGAAAGGATGCCCTTTGGCCCTGACAGGTCTCCGCTTTGGACAGTAAGCAGCGTTGTTACAGCAAGCAGGGGATGGGCTGCCTGCAAGTCCCATATGCTGAATTGCAAAAGAGGACCAGATGGCTGCAAAGGAACGAGAGATAGGAAAGTAAGTCAAACATCAAGAATTGTCTCAAATCCTGGACGTGCATGATGGTATATAACAAAATTCTGCCACTGAGGCAGAGGTCAGAGGATAAGAGGGGTCAGCCAGGGCTACACAGTGAGTTCAACGCCACCTGTGTTCCACATAGCAAGATCCTGTCTCAAAATTAAGAGTTTTCTCAAGTCTGATGTTGTAAATTTCTCTGTAAGTGCTGTCTCAAGCATCATGTCGCCCCTCCACGCCTAGGGGGCATGTCAAGGGCTGTTCTTGCATTCTATCGAGTCCTTGCCCATCTGTGCAAAAGGAAGTCAGGGTCAGAGTGCCCTGGCATTGTTTTAAATTATAGTTTTATGTGTATGGGTGTCTCGACTGCACGTATCTCTGAGAAGCATGTATATGCCTGGTGCCTGCGGCTGTCAGAAGTGGGCCTCTAGAAGAAGGCTATGGATCCCTTGGAACTGGAGTTGCAGGCAGTTTTGAGCTGTGGATGCTGGATATGGAACCCAGAGTCCTCTGGAAGAGCAGCCCATGGTCTTAACCTGGAAGCCATCCCTCCAGTAGACATTTCCTAAATGCCACAATCACTGAATACAGCTAACCACACCTTAAGGTTACCAGGGTAAGAAGTGCTTTGCGCTCTCATCTAAGTAAACTAATGTCTTCCGGAGGACCAGGCCAAGCCCACACAGGGCACCATGCACAGAGAAAGGGCAAGGAAATCTGAGGAGTAAAGGCTTGCTCAAGTCTGCTAACAGCATCCGGGCAGCACTGTTAACATTCTGGTGCCCAACATTGCTCTCAGTGGGTTCTGACTGAATCGATCCAAACCATAGGCAGTAGTTAAAACATGTTACAGTTTACAGTAGGGTGGCCTTCACAGAACAGGATGAGGCCACACCTTCCCTGGGAGGGGCACAAGCAAGAGCAATACCAGCCCAGCCCCAGGTGGGACACGGCTGAGTAAATGCCTGGCCCAGGTACCTAATTACTACAGACTTCTTCCCAAGGCTTTCCTGCCAGATAGGAAGTGGCAGGTCCATAGCGTCAGGCCAGATCTCTGGATTCATGTCATCGATTCTGGACATCCGGACACAATGGGGGCTGCTGCTTCAAAATCTACACAGCACAGAGCACTCCGTCCTCACAACAGGGCTGTGAAATTGGTCTTTTCACAGGTCAAGAAGCTGAATCCAAGGTCCTTGAAGGGCTTCTGCTGGTAAACGGCAGAACCAGCACTTGAACCCAGGATCTTCTGAACTCAAAGACGCTCTGTGTTTATTCTCATACTTAACTATTTTATAAACTGTCATTTTCAACTGACTTTCAGTGAATTGCTTCCAAATTCATTAAATAACTTAATACTATTTTTGTAAAGTTGTTTTATTTAATTTAGAGTTTTATATTTATTCTTTTTGATGACTTGGGAAGTTAGCATAGAAACAAATGGATTCTAAATTTAGTGTGTCTGTGTGGTCCCCTTTCTCTCCCTGTATAGCACCCCCCCTCCTCCCATGACACATATTCCATTCCCTTCTCCTGTTTCACCACATTTAGACCTCTTCCTCTCCTGGTTCCCTTTCCTACACACACACACACACACACACACACACACACACCACAACTAGAATCTGTATATAAGAGAAAAATGAACTCTGTCTGATTGGCTTATTTCTTTTAACATAGTGACCAGTGACCTTCAGTTTCATTTTGCTGTGCTGTACTGTCACAATTCTTTACAGCTGAATAAAAATCTAGGTACCTCATTTTCTTTTTCCACTCATCCACCGATGGACATTTAGGCCAGTTGCATGTCTTGGCTACGAAGAATATTGCAGGACTCCCTACAGATGTGCAAGTATCGCTGTGATGTGCTGACTTTCCATCCGCTGGGTCTATACCCAGGTGTGGTGCAGCTGAGTCATATAGTAGTTCTATTTGTGGCCTTTTCAGGAACCTCCATACTCACGTCTATAGTGGCTGCACCATGTACATTCCCACCAGCAGTGAAGAAGGGTTCCTTTTCCCACATCCTTGTTAGCATCTGTTGACTGTTTCCTTGATGATAGCCATTATTGGTCATTCATTCTTATTTCTTCTTTTAAGAACTATCTATTCAATTCATTAGCCCATTTCTTGATTCAGTGGAGAGGACACTTAATATTACTTCATTGTAAAAGCTCAGTCTCTAAACCATTCAGAGTCTCTCTAAAATATACAGTCTATAAAACTCCAACATCTCTTAACTGTTGACTTCTGTAAAATCAAAACTAAATTAAATAACTTTACTCCAAGAAGGAAGAACCAGGGCACAGTCACAATCTGAACAAAGCAAAACCAAACTACCAGGGTAAATAACTCAGTGTCCAACGTATGAGACTCACTCATGACCTTCTCCATTCCAAAGGGACACAGACAGTCACATGTCCTTGGCTCTGCAATCCACAGCACACACAGTTTGTCTCATAGGCTCAGGCTGGCTCCACTCCACAGCTGCTGCTGTCCTTGGCGGTCATCTCATGGTTTGGGCAGCTTCAGAATCCTGGGGTCTCCGTTTCAACTGGGCTGAACCTTCACCAATAGCCTCTCCGGGGCTCTTTTCAAGGACTCTGACCCTGCCACGTGGTGCCAAGCCTCAACTTCTCTCCATGACACCTTCAAACCTAGGGCTTCAGCTACACCTGAAATTACACCTTCACCAATGGTCTCTTCTCAGGGACTCCAGCTCTGCCAGGCAGTAGAAGCCTCAGCTGCTCTCTACGACCCATTCATGCCATCAAAACTGGTACCACCTGGGTGACTCTTACACTACCAGGTTTGACTTTCAGCATAAGGTACAATTTAGCCACCTCTGGTGCATGGCTTCTGTGTGCCGACTTCGAGGAAACACTTCCCAAATTCCACCTCAGTGATGCTGGTCTCTTCTCAACAGCGGCCGATTCCTCAGGCCCAACTGACCAGCATCCATTGTCCCAACAAAGCAAAGATTTCACAGTTTTAGTGGTCTCTTGTTAATCACAGCCTTTTCTTCAGCCCCAGTCAACCAGAACCACAGATATCTAATCCAAAACATCAATGGCCCCGATAGACAGTCTTTAAGGGACTCCCAAACTTCCCTCAGAAGCCTCACAAAGCCAGGCCTCCACCATCTGCCTTTCTCTCAACCCTCTCACCTTCTAGACTCTCACAGAACAGCCTACCACGCAGACCCACAGCTTTTCCCACCCAAAGTTCAAATGCCACCACAATCCTCCCCGAAATACATAGTCAGGTCTGTCACAATTCCTCAAGACCTGGAACTAGTTTCTGTCTTAGTTAGGGTGTCTACTGCTGTGACAAAACACCATGACCAAAAGCAGCTAGGGGAGGAGAGGGTTGATTTTATCTTAAAACTCTCAGGTCACACTCCATTACTGAGGGAAGTCAGGGCAGGAACCCAAGGCAGGATCTGACACAGAGGTAATGGAGGAGTACTGCTTATTGGCTTGCTCCTCATGGCTTGCTCAGTCTGCTTTCTTACAGACCCCAGGACCACCATCCAGGGGTGGCACCACCCACCATGGGCTGGGCCCTCCCACTTAGTCAATCACTAATTAAGAAAATGTACTGCAGACTTGCCTACAGGCAGATCTTATGGGGGCATTTTCTCGATTAAGATTCCCTCTTCCCAAATAAATCTGGCTCGTGTTAAATTGACAAAACTAGCCAGTACAAAGCCCCAACTTGGTGCATAGGGAGCTCATACTGTCAAACAAGGACCCAGTCTTTCAAGTTCTCCGTAACCTCCGTGTATCCAGAAGTGAAAAGTAAATGCTTATAACCCCTGGCTCCCAAGGAAACCAAACAGCAAGCTTACGCTAAGGATTTTTGTATTTTGGTGATGAATTTCATTCAACAAATAGAGACATTCCTACAACCCTCTATGTATGGACTCGGTGAGGTACAAAAGTCACGTACGTGTGCAGTTATGCCTGACTGCACAGAAAGGAGACATGACGTGCCCTGGAAGAATGTGCAGGGACTCCTTATCTGTCAGCCAGAACAGCTCACGTCAGGCTGAACAGAACAGACATCAGGTTATCAGGTAAGCCTGGCCTGGGGATTCGCCGAGATTTCAAGATAACTCTCTCACGAAGGTCAACAACAAGCCTACTATTCCCACACTCTAGATGTGGAGAGACTGAGGCTGAGGAATGTCGGAGGAACATTTTTAGAAGGTTTTCCGTTTTTTAAAAAAAGAGATTCAGAAGAAGTATGGAATTCTCCACATTCACCCTGCTACAGAACCAGGACATTAGTCAGGCTTGCTTCTGGCTCACAGCACATGGAAACCTGGGTGCTGGCCCTTAGACTAATAAAATGAGCCCCAAAGCAGAAATTGGGAAGTCCTTGACAAGGCCCAAAGTGGAGGATTTGTGGTAACTGTCATTGGAACCACACCCCAGAGACAGAAGAAACTAGATTTGGATCCCTGCTTTATTATTCAATCTCTGAGGCAAATAATAGGAACATCCCAGGATTTATTTTCTCTTGCCATCAGGAGTAGGCAAGAGTGCTAGGAGCCCGGAGCCTGGCTCAGTTGCTGTGGGATGGGGAAGTCTTCCTTTCTGAGGTAAGATGGCATTTCTGGGAGTGCCGTGAGCCAATATTTGCCTTTGGCTTAACGCAGGACTTAAACGTTCATCTCAACCAAACTAATATTTGCCCCTTTCAAGTTCTCCCGTTTCAAACACTGCCCCACGGCAAAGGGAACAGGAACACAGAACCTTAAGGGAGCCAGAGCCAGAGTGGCTGACACTGAAGCCGACAGGACACTCAACTCTAGAAAAACCCCCACA
>CABHPH010147658.1:46739-57447 GCA_902168325.1 Peromyscus nudipes | reverse complement strand
TTGCACTAGAAAAAAAGGATGGTGTATAACTTATTTTTAATATTGCTGTTAAGTATTTTCTTGCTTTTTTTATTCAGTTAATAAATTTGGACACGGATCAAAGCACAAAAACTCCGTTTACTGCAGATAATTAGGTTCTTTCGAATTGGAGCTGATATGCACTGCTTCACTGAGTTTAAATTCTACCAAATATTGTTTTGTGAGGATTTAGTGAAGGTGGTATACCTGAGAGTCAAGTCAACTCAATCAGGTATTTCCTGTACCATCAGGGTTAATACAAATGGAACCCCAGTGTTCTGGAAGAAGTTGTTTGACTCTCATGGGCATTCATAGCTAATTTTAGCATCAGAAGTTGTTGATTGCACACTTACCTTAAATTCTTTTTACTAAAAGTGTACGATTAGAAAACTATCTGGTCTATGCTTAGGAAAAAATAATACCTTAATATGAAAAAAAACACAAACATCTACAAATTATGAATATATAGAAAAGCCTTAATTATGCTAGTTTTTTGACCTGTATCTTTAAACAGTTAAAAAATTAATAAAGTATTTGAAATTTGTATATGGTGATATGCTTCTATTCGTATTCAAATTAAAAAAGTGAGACATACAAGAAGAGCTCCAACATAAGAAACCAGTGTGAGGGTGAGCCAGAGCCTTTGGGAAGAGAGAGAATGTGAGGGAAAAGCATGTAGATGGTCTTCAATGATGACTGCTGATTGATAGTCACAAATGAGCTTCTAACATATTCCTTCAAAGATACATAAATAAGTTTGGGAGAGGATTTTTCTTCAGAACCTTTTCTTTAATGCCTATGTTGATTCACACCTATGTTTTGGCCTTGTAAAATCAAAGGCAGAATTTTACCATGTTTATATCTCCTTTCTTACAAAGAACCAAAGTAAAGATCCAGCTTCACTTAATGATGACTAATCATGGTAAAACACAACAGAGAGATAATTGAATATTGTGTGGCTTGAAGAACTGGGATACAGTTGAGAAGAAAAACATCTTGTAGCAATTGCTCTTGTTGGTGCTCAGGATGGGAAGAGGAGTGTGACTCACTTTTATAGGGGCAAGACTGAATAGGAGAGTCTTAAAAAGAGTCAATCATGGAATGTAACAATCCTACTAACATTCTCAACCACCACAGGCTTGTAGGCCAGTTTTGAATGCAGCTTTGGGTCTGCAGAGTAGCTATACTTTGGAAAAGGATCAATCATGTCCTGTCAACTCTCAGAGCCAAATTTGCCACAATTGGATGGAATCCTAGATGTGAAATATTGTCCAAACTCATATTTTTATAAGAGTAAAACTTTCCTATGTGTGTTACTGAAAAAAAGTACCTATAAAAGGTGTTTGAAATCTTATAAACATTACAAAGCAGACTAATAGGAACTTTAGTTAGCATTAGGGGACTCTGTAATCACAACATAGTGGGGAAAGAAGAAATTATCTTCAAAAGTCATGAGACCCTGCCTCTGTTATTTGGGTACAATGATGTGGACAAATCATGTATACCTCAGCCACTTATAGCATTGAAGACATGTAAATCTAGGATCCTTCGCCTGATTCCTCTGGTTGTATTACATTGACAGGGTGTGGAGTTGAATGTATCCCTACCTTTGCATAGGTCCACTATTAAAAGAGACCTGAATTGAATACAGAATTTCATACTATATTCTTGATTCCTTAGTACAGTCTGCTTTACACTACTAATGTATGTCTAGGCATTCCCTAGTGTTGGGACAGGAAGCAAATGTCCTGTTTTTACCCCTGCACATTCATCTTGATAATGAACTCCTCTATGGGCTGAGTATAAGTAATAATAGGTGTTCTGTAGTGCCTACTATTGCCTCTCCCCGCAGAATGTCTGAGCCTGAAACAATATTTAGCATAAGGCAAATGTTTTAGAGTTTCCCACTGATGTCTGGGTTGCTATAAACCAAATAGGATTTTGAACATCATAACTCAGTACAACCAAGCTTGTGGAAATATTCATTGTCTGTTGTGTGCTGTCAATCATGGTACAGTGGTAATGGAACAGTGAGTATTCTACCTCAACTCATAGCTGTACATTGCCTCAGTTATAAGAATTTCCACAGCCCCCCTCAAAAGATTGACTCTACCACAGAGTACATTGTTCCCAAATAATTAATTATATCTCCAGAAGACCTAGGAAAACTATATTTCTTAGCTGGAAGCAAAACCAACAGTGCATACCACATTCAAGAGATGTCTTGTGGAGAAAGAAGCATTCTACATAGACTATAACTTAAAATTTAAGAGATATGGGAGGTATTGGGTGCAAGGATTTCTACTTAATATGACAACAATGCAAATGAATACAGATGTTATGGTGCATCCAGGGAGTATGGGCAGATTGCTTGACGTAAAAATTAAGAGAAAGGTTATAAATAAGCCAAGAGCCAGGTACAATGACTTATCCACAATCCCACCACTTTGAAGACAGAGAAAGGAAAATAAGAAAATCTAGGTTGTCCTCAGACACAAAACAGGCTCAATTCTGGCTTGAGTTACACAAGATTCTGTTTCAGAAGTGTAAGCAAACTAAGGAAGATATAATAAAACTTAAATTTAGGGTAGGGAATCTAGATGCAAACGAAACATAATTGAGTTATACATTGCAAAAAAACATAGAGTCTACGCAAAGGAACCAGATAGAAACTTTGGTGATGAAGAACTCAATAAGTTCAATTGAAAAAATATACGTAGCTGAAAACCTCAAAATACAGACTAGATAAACAGAAATGAACTACCTGAACTTCAAGCCAGATATTTTGAAATATCCTAATTAGATATTTTAAAAAAGAGGACAAATTACAAATAGAATTGACCTTTTGAGATCCATAATACTCCACCAAACATTTTCTGAACAACTGCATGAGGAGACAACGGAAAAGTTACAGAAAGCATATCACAGGAAATGCTAGTTGAAAGTGGCCATAAAATTGGGGAAAATATGAAGATATAGAAACAGAAGACTCATAAAATCCAACATAGACTGGAATAAAAAAGTAGACTCTGAACCAAACAGAAGAATGCAGAAATATCATTTAATTTTGGGTGAAACAATAGGAAATAGGGATGATGTAGAGAAGAGAATATATAGGAAGAATTGGGAAAAGGATTATGATCAAAATATATCATTTGCAAAATACCTAAATAAATTAAAAAAGAAAGTAAAAGGAAGAAAATTCTCACTGTCATAATCAAATTGTCCAAAGTGTAGAATAGAAATTGGCTTGATGGCTTAACCAGCACTGGACACTGTCTGCTATTACACATAAAGGACCCAAACACCAGCAAACTGGGTAAATTCTACAAGGAGTGGCCAAAGGAAACTACTGGAACTCAATAGTAGAAAAAAGTTCATAGATCTAGATCTAAGCAAAGCAATATATTAAAAAATAATAGCCCAACACATGTCGACTAATCCTTACCTCTGAGAAGGAGGGAATTTCACCTCACCAGGGATGAAGATGAAACACCCAGTTCCTAAACACTTTACCTGAGCATAAAATTGCTCTGCTAGCTATTGGACAATTTTTGTCACTTGAAGGTTTACACTGTAAATATTTAGAGTCTGAAATATGCATTGCATGTTGGCATTCGAAACAACATTCACTCCCTTGTCCAGTTAGCCCTCCCAGAGTACTCTAGCCAAGAGCTGTCTTGAGAAAGAAATGACTATCTGAACTGAGAATGTTCTAGACCTCAGAAATCCCTGACTATTTCTATGCAATCATTTAGTTAGAGGATACTCCCTGGTCTCCTAGATTTGTCTGTGTGCTGTGACTCTGACACAAACTAATTAATAGTTTCACTCTCTTAAGTTGCACTGCAACATGGAGGGAAAAGAGAGAACACCATGGTCAAGAACCAGAGACCAGGAACTCTGCTTCTGAGATCACTAATTGCTTTTTCTTTGTTGTGGATGTCAGGACTGAGGGTGGATGCTCCCATGACCTTTACCAAGGGTTTATCAGCAGTGCTCATGTGTGCCCAACATTGAAAAGATGAAGGAACTCACAAGTGCTTTTATTCCCTGACCCACAAAGGCATCCAAAAGACATAACAAGAAATACCATTACCTCAAATGTTACAGTTTAGCAGTTAAAGTAAAGGAGAAATGATTTAAAGTGTGCAAGAGTGAATTAAGGAACAAGTCACACTTAAGAACAATCATGTTAGACTAAGAAGTTGTTTCTCAGAAGAAAATTACAGGCCAGGAAGCTTGAATGACATTATCATGACCCGGTGGAAAATAACTGCTAGTCAAGAGTTCTTTCTCCACAAAGGTGGCCCTCATAAAGGAAAACTAAGGCTTCCAAGATAAACAGAAGTTAAAGGAATTTATAAACATAATAGCCTCACCAAGATGTTAGAAGAAAATTTACAACCATTGTGGCATCGCTTGAAAGTATAAATCCTATGAGGAGGGTATATATACAAATAATAAATACAAAAGAATACTAAGTACCCTCATGTTCTCATCCCTCATCCCCTACACTCTATTGCCTCCCCTCATCCCCAGTTTACTCATCTGATCTCTTCTGTTTCCCCACCCCAAGGTGATCCATACATCCCTCTTAGGGTCCTCCTTGTTTCCTAGCTTCTCCAGAGCTGTGGATTGTAGTCTGATTGTCCTTCGCTTTATATCTAGTATCCACTTATGAGTGAGTACATACCATGTTTGTCTTTCTCAGTCTGGGTTACCTCACTCAGGATGTTATTTTCTAGTTCCATCAATTTGCCTGCAAATTTTGTGATGTCATTGTTTTTTACAGCTGAGTAATATTCCTTTGTGTATATGTACCACATCTTTGTTATCTATTCTTTGGTTGAGGGGTATCTAGGTTGCTTCCAGGTTCTGGTTATTATGAATAATGCTGCTATGAACAGAGTTGAGCAAGTATCCTTGTGGTATGCTTGAATATCCCTTGGGTATATGCCCAAGAGTGGTATCATTGGGTCTTGAGATGGATTGATTAAAATTTTCTGAGAAACCACAATACTGATTTCCAAAGTGGCTGTACAATCCCATCAACATTGGAGAAGTGTTCCCCTTGTTCCAGATCCTCTCCAACATAAGCTGTCATCAGTGGTTTTGATCTTAGCCATTCTGATAGATGTAGGATGGTATCTCAGAATCATTTTGATTTGCATTTCCCTGATGACTATGGATGATGAGCAATTCCTTAAATGTCTTTCTGCCATTTGGGATTCTTCCATTGAGAATTCTGTTTAGAGCTGTAGACCATTTTTTTAAATTGGATTGTTTGGTATTTTGCTGTCTAGTTTCTTGAATTCTTTATGTATTTTGGAGATCAGCCCTCTGTCAGATGTGGTGTTGGTGAAAATCTTTTCCCATTCTGTAGGCTGTCATTTTGTCTTATTTACTGTGTCCTTTGCCTTACAGAAACTTCTCATTTTCAGGAGGTCCCATTTATTAATTGTTGCACTCAGTGTCTGTGCTACTGGGAGAGCATGAGGGAATTAGATGGTCGACCTGGGGGAGGGATGGAGTGGGAGAGCAATGAAAGAGATACCTTGATAGAGGGAGATATTATAGGGTTAGGGAGAAATCAAGTGCTAGGGAAATTACCACAAATCCTTAAGGACAACGCCATATTAGACTACTAACAACAGTGGTGAGGGTGTGTGAACTGCCTACACTGGTAATCAGATTGGTGAATACCCTGTCATCATAGAGCCTTCATCCAGTAACTGATGGAAAGAAATGCAGAGATCCACTGGGAAGCACCAGGTTGAGTTCTGAGAGTCCAGTCAAAGAGAGGGATGAGGGATTACATGAGCAAGGGGGGGGGGTCAAGATCATGATGGGGAAATCTACAGAGACAACTGAACCAAGCTCAAAGGAACTCACAAACTTTGGACCCACAGCTGTGGAACTTGCATGAGACTGGACTAGACCCTCTGCATATGGGAGACAGTTGTATAGCTGGGTTTGTTTGAGGGGCCCCTGGCAGTGTGATCAGGATCTATCCCTTGTGCCTGAGCCAGCTTTCTGGATCTCATTACCTCTGGTCGGACAATTTGCTCACCTCTGACAAAGCAGGGAGAGGCTTGGTCCTGTCTCATGTAAATGGAGCAGGTCTAGCTGCCTTTCACCCCCACATTGGAGGACTTATCCTGTTGGAGGAAGGGAGGAGAGGTGGAGAGGGGAAGGCGGGGAGAGGAGTAGGAGGAGGGATGGGAGGAGGATCTGTGGTTGGTATGTAAAATGAATAAAAAAAATTTTAAAAAAGAACACAAAGTAATCAATACAATGAACCATCAACTGACAAATATTAATAAGAAATGGATAAATGATCAAAGAGGATTTAATATTTTAGAATAAATTGAATAGTATAGACACTGGCCCACACATTTAAATAACAATATCCTCAAGCCTATAGTGATGATTGAGGACTAGACTTTCAAAGTCAGCCTGGGCTCACATATGACAACCCTGATCCACATACCAAAAATGTTACTGCTAAATAAATAAATAAATAAATAAATAAATAAATAAATAAATAAATAAATTAGCAAATAAATAAATAATCAATACATTCAGAGTGACTGAATAAAATAAAAAGCAGGATCCTCAGTATTCTGCCTATAGGAATCTTTAGTCTGACTTTACAAGACTGGAAATGAAAAGATGGATAATAACACATAGCATGAAGAATCTCAAAGTAGGTTTGAATAGTAACAGTTAAATTGGACCAAATACATAGTAAGAAAAAACACACTAGAAAGACAATGAAGGTTACTGTATAATGCATATATGGTATAGTGGTTATCAATCTATACTCCTAAAGATGGACCACTCGATTATATAAAATTGATACTAGTGGGGCAAAGGGAAGAATTAATCAATGATCTAAGAGCAGGGGATACTATACTTTCACACTCTACTCTTATAATTAATAGACCAACCAAAAATTCAAATCAATAAACCTCAGAGTTCTTCCACTACAGGTTAAATGGAGTGAACTGATATTTGCAGTTTATTCCATTCAACAGCTGCAGAATACAAAATCACTTCATGCCCTCACAGAATTTTATCTAGAGCTGACAGTACACTAGACCACAGAGACAATGTCTTCCGCCTGTGTCACGATACACAACCTTACCCTTCACAAATAACAGTTAATAGAAGCAATGGGATCTTGTTATGCTTTGTGAAAAATGAGCAACAGTTATTTTAATATCCACTTAGCCACAGAGTCACAATTATTAATAAGTTAGATGATCAAGAATTAAATAACCATTACAAAAAATGTAACATCAAGGCAGTGATGGTGGTGCACCACTGTTCTTTCAGCACTCAGGCAGAGGCAGGAGATGAACTGTAATTTACAGGTCAAGCTGCTCCACATAGTACATTACAGACATTGTCTCAAAAATGGAAGTAAGCAAACAAAACCACAAAAGCAACAATTAGGTTTAAGAAAAGTGAAAAAGAGCATTATATAGTTTTTATTTTCTTTTGTTTTAAATACATGATACTTGATATCATAAACATTAATTATTTTGTTAATAATGATTGGCTCTAGTTAAGCTGTTTGGCAATAGTCAGGATGAGAGCTCTCAATTCTTGCAGGGCAGCATGTATACATGTGCCCATTTTCTGAACTATTTCTCGGTGTTCCTGATATGGGCCCTTAGCTATCATAAAGCATTTACATTAATCCATGACATGTAGAGGTCTGTGAAAATGAATGTTTCAAGTACTTTTCCTGACTTAAACATATCTATTTTACATTTCTGAAATTTGTCTATATGCTTTGTTTTATACTCACATAAATTTCCCTCATTATTTTTGGAGAAATCCCACACCAAGGAGAAAAATGTATTAATTGTACAGGCAAAAAGTTAATTCGCTATGTACAAATATTTTGTCTATTCTACATTCAAAATATATTTAAAAGTTAGCAACAGTGAAATTGTGAGACAACTGGAAAATATTTTATCAGCGAATGCCTTAACAGTCACACAATACCACTGAAAGCTGTTTGCTTGCTGTGTGCAGATAGGCATGCATGTTCACAGTAGGCCAGTGGGCAAATGTGCTGTCTTCCTCGAGTGCTTCTCCTGCCATTTTTGGAAACAATGCCTTTAACTGAACCTAAATCTCACTAACTGGCCGTGTAGTTTGGATGGCAATCCCTGGAGATCCCTTTGTCTGGACCCTTCCTCAATACTAGGCCTACACATACTGGTCATCATACTGAACTTAAATGTTGGTAGTTGATATACAAACTCTTGTCCTCCTCCTGGCAAAGAAAAACTATCAACAGCCATATTCCTGTCTCCAAAGTTAGAGCTACTGTGTTTGCTGCATGTATGTGATTGTTATTAACTTGCTATATATCATCTATCTATCTAACTGTCTGTCTGTCTGTCTATCTATCATCTATCTGTTTGCTATCTCCTTCCATACATATGGAAGAATAGTGAATATGTTACATATGTGTAATCACTTAATGTTATGCTTTATAGTAGCACTCAATAGGATTTTAAAAATTGATTTGCATTTTTAAAAATTAGTTGTATTCTGTTTGAGTGGATGATAACAGTCTGATTGCTGATATATACTCATTTTTCCAGTAGATGGTAGTACAGATGTTCTTAACAGAATACTTGGTACACTAGGTTTCAAAGCAGACATCTTCAAATATGAAAAAAGCTATACTCAGTAACAGTAAGCACATGAATTATGAGGATCAGGAGAAATGTAGGAAATGATATATGTTTAAACAGTTGAAGATTCAAAAATATCATATTCAGGTATACATATTGCCTCAGAGTGAAATATATTTTAAAATGAAATCAAAGCACCAGTATACAGAATAATTCGTATATTTATATGTGTTTACCACTGTAAATTTAATTCTAAATTTTTAAACAATGCTTTATTCAGAATGTCCACTCAGTTCTACAACTCAAAGTAAATGTAATCTTAAATTACACTTTGCCATTTTTCAGTCATTTGAAATAGAATAATATTGTCAAATAAAAAATACTATACAATGAGGCTAAATGTAAAATAATATATATATATATATAGTACAGAAATAATATATAATACAGAAAGGAAATAAAACACAAACAAGCAAACACGAAAATCTCCTCTTACCCATTCATACTGAAATAGAAAGCAAAGATGTTGTTGTTTGTTTTGTCCTTTGTTAGGGCTGCAATGCATTGCTACAGCAGACATTCCTTGTTACAAAATTCACGGCGGCACACACTTTAAATCTAAGCACTCTGGGTGCAGAGGTAAGCAAATTTCTGTGAGATTAAGGCCAAACTGTTTCACCTGGTGATTCACAGGCCAGCCAGGGCTACACAGTGAGGCACTGTCTCAAAAAAATAAAAATAAAAATAAAAAGACAAGTTACATCATTCACACGAAACGTTAAATCTGACATAATATAATTTTGTCATCACTTTAAATGGTATTATTCTATTCTAGGGAGCCCAGCAGTTTATTTAATTGAAACCTCAAGAATGCCAAATGGTCAGCTTTGAAAACATATATATATATATATATATATATATATACATATATACATATATATATTATACAAACTGAGCATATTATATTTAGGAATATGCATGTGTATACATTTATGCATGCAACAACAATTAACAAAAGAGAGACCATGGACTTCTATTTGTTTTTCATTTTGTGTTTTTTTTGTTTTTGTTTTTCAAGACACGGTCTCACTGTGACGCTCTGGCTATCCTAGAACTCGCTGTACAGACGAGGCTGACCTCAAACTCACATATATCTGCTTGCTTTGTCTCCTGAGTGCTGGGATTACCACATCTGCTGTGGCCATGAACATTAAAGAGAGCAGGGGCATACAGGAGGGTTTGGACAGTGGAAACGGAAGAGGAAATAATTACATTACAATCTCAAAAAAGTTGTCAAAACTGTTCACAACTTTCAAATACATAAAACAATGATATTTTATATCATCATGATGTTCCAAAGTAAATACTTTCTCTCTTGTTTTGCTACTGTTTATAGTTTGTCCTATTACATTGATATCTATTTAAATAAAATGAATGTTTCAAATTAGTAATATGTAGCATGAGTCTTAAAAGTTCTTATTAATAAAATCAAACCTGGAGCCAGTTATTGGGGTGAAATGCTGGATGGTCAGAGAGACAGAACAAGCCACAGCTAACCTCACCTGGCCAACTTCTCAGCGGGTCTTGTTTCCTCAGACTGGAAGCTTCTGTGTCCTCATCCCAATGGCTCTCAGCTGAACTGCTGCTGCTAGAAGCCTGAAAGCTTAACCAGCCAAATGCTTAACCAGCCAAATGCCTCGAGTTTCTGGTCCTCATGACTTATATACCTTTCTGCTTTCTACTAACACTCCCTGGGATTAAAGGCTGGTTTTCTGGAATTAAAGGTGTGTGTCACCATGCTTGGCTGTTTCCAATGTGGCCTTGAACTCACAGAGATCCAGAGGGATTTCTATCTCTGGAATGCTAGGATTAAAGGCGTGAGGGCCACCATTTTCTAGCCTCTGTATCTAGTGACTGTCTATTCTCTGACCCCAGATATTTTTATTAGGGTGCACAATATTTTGGGGAACACAATACCACCACATTTCCCCTTTTTTGTCTAAAATTAAAAAAGCTTATAACTAATACAA
>CABHPH010147658.1:535-42810 GCA_902168325.1 Peromyscus nudipes | reverse complement strand
TTTATTTATTTATTTATTTATTTATTTATTTATTTATTTATTTATTTATTTATTTATTTATTTATTAAGGGATTTGGGATGTCAACATGTAGAAGACTGCAAATTGATCCATGTCTATCACCATGCACAAAATTTAAGTCCAAGTAGATCAAAGACCTCAACACAAATCAGTTACACTGAACCCGACAGAAGAGAAAGTAGGAAGTAGTCTTGAACGCATTGGAAAACAGTTTGATTACACTTTCAGGTAACAGTTTATCACTAGTGCAAATCAGGGTAGAAGCTCAAGTAGGAGCTGAGGCAGAAACAATGTAGAAATTTTTCATACAGGCTTGTTCTCTCCGGTGTGCTTAGCTTTGTATATTACGCAGTCCAGGCCCACCTACCTAGGCGTGGCTCTGCCCACAGTGGGATGGATCCTACCACACTAAACATCAATCCTGTCAATTCCACATGTACCGGCCAGAGATTACTCTCCTGAGATTTCCTCTTTGCAGATGACTCTAATTTGGGTCAAGTGGACAATAAAAACTAAGAAGTATAAAGATTGAGCATGATACATGGAAAACTTGACATATTAAACCCTAAACCAAAGGGATAATCAGACAGAGACATTTTTGCTTATAAAACTTGAAGAAAATTACTTTTACCATATACTGTTTTATCCTGATGTTGCTGAACATAGGAGAGAATGTTGGCCTGCATATAAATGTCACAGTGAAGCCAATTTTATGTGTAATTAATATTCACTAGTCATGGTAAGATAAAAAACAAAAGTGAATGAAAAGAAATAGTGCCTTGACTCTGATGAGTCACGGGCTTACAGAGGACACTTCTTAGACAGGACTTTTTGTTTCAAAATGTTATCATAATCTATTAGACCTCCAATAGACAACCCCACTTATCAGTGCATACCCTTTTCACATAAAGTGAAAACGACTCACTGTTATTTCATTCTACTAACTCCATGAGAATTTGTTATGCAACATAAAACATGAATTTTCCCCTTTCTATTGAAAGCATTCCATTGACAGTTTACTTAGGCAAGTATCCCTGCTTTGTGCTCTGTTTGCCAGGATCATGAATGAAACATAATCTAAGACAAGTTATCTTTAAGTTCTACTCTGAGAGTTCACCTGCTTGCCAGGGTCCCTGTGTGACCAGGACACACTGTGACTATCCCCAGCCACCAGCTTTTGTGCTGTTGATGCAAATCATTCTACCAGTCCCAAACAGGACACAAAGACATACAGAGAGAAGGACAGATGCACACACACACACACACACACACACACACACACACACACACACACACGTTGGGAGATGAGGTTGATGTAAAGTCCCTCTCTTATCTCAAGTTTAGGCAGGATCGCCACTCAGGTTTTTCTCCCAAGATACTGAAAGCAAAATTCAAGTCACAATAGTGTTTAAAGCAATTGGAAATGATCAATATCTACTGAAACTCATACATATCTAAATAGGGGTATCCTTGATTTAAGATATTACTGAATTCTGTGGGTAACATGAGCTGCATCTATACTATAATACAGATTATAAAATTCCCATTATGGTATGGCTTCCTGTGAAGATCAGTCACAGACACAACTTTCTGGTTCTATATTCTATTCAACTTTTCCTGTGTTTCTGGAGAGCATCTCAAGTCCTAGAACATGGTAAGAAAAGTATCTTCCAGCTATGCCCTCACCCTGAGGTTCAGTGTTTCTCTATGTAGCAAGAGCCATAACATTACAAATCATGCCGTGATATGTAGTTTCTCATGGCACTTCCAACAAATTAGCATCTTTCTGCATTTTATGGCATTCAGGTGTCCTTAAAGTCAATTCCCTTTCATCTTTAAGGACTGCACATTCTAAACTGAACAATCCATATGAAAAATAACATAACTACTTCTGAATGTCAAAAATATTTTCAGTGTTGATATGAGTCGGAAATAAGAACAGGTGAGGGTTTCTATTTGTCTTCGTGGGTTTGAGATGATCTGAATGAGTTCAGCTTTGTCTCCCTTCTCTACTGATTCATGTTTAACTCTTTCCCTACCTGCAGGCATGTGGCCTCACAGTGCCTTCTCTGGTGCCACGTGCACAGGAAATAGCCCTGCAAAGACTGCTTCATGGACTCTCAAGTTTGCAGTCTGTCTGATCTTCTCAAGAATTTCTATACTGCAAAATCCTAACTCCCACACCCATTCTCTATTAATTAGTGTGTCCTGACAGCGTTGGACACCTAATTTGAAATTTGCACCAGGTACTGTGGACCAATATGAATTGTATTTAAGTGCTATGTTGTACCATAGAAACTACGTGTGGTACATGGAATCATGTGATGAATATTCATTGTAGTCTTGCAACATTTGAAACAGATTGCATATATATATATATATATATATATAAAATGATGTATATACAACATTTATACCTTCCCCTTTTCTCTCTCTAGATTCTATCATATACCTGTCCCTGCTCTACCTTCAATTTCATGGATTCCATATTCATTATATATTATTTCTGCCCAAGGATAATTCTTTAGCATATGTAGATCCTACTACTATCTTTCCATAGCTGTATATTTGATCTACCAGTTGTCACTTCTTACTTCCTCCCAAGGATCATAACTTCCATGCCAAGACATTTTTCGAGTCTGGGTCAAGCATAGGCTGGGAGTTCTATGCAACTTCTAAAATACTACATGGCTCACAACTCAGGCCAGACAGCTGCCACTGGCTTCTTGAGATGCATCTCTACACTATACCAAGTTTCCCACATGAAGGGAGCAAAGACAAAATCAGCAGCCAGAATGCATGGTCTGCTGGTTCCTTATTCTTCCACTACAAAACAGAGGCTCCAAAAAGACAAGATGTAGAGGAAAATCTTTCTCTCCCTAGGTTGCAGAAATTAATTTCTATGCACAAGTTTTACACAGTTCAGCATGAAATAGGGTCTTATAAACTTATCTGTGAGCGTAGGGTGAAGATAAATGATAGATTTTCAATAGCTGAAGTCCGGGAAAGGTAAATACACATTCAGTTATTGAAGGTCATTGCATTAATTTAGTGGCTAGTAGAGAGAGCCCAATGCAAATGTGCTCACTTTCAAAGTAGATATTGTTCAACCACCTACATGTTGTTAAGTCCAGCTCCCAAGGTAATTAGACATTGCTGTAACAAAACACACATCCATATCATTCACAGTTACAGAAACATCAAAGATAAGTAGATATGATATCGGATTTGAATTCTGCCAAATTTTGAGTAACTAGTCTCCATTCTGTGTCAGGCTGACCTATTTAGCAGGAAGTTAAAGTCACCTCTCAGAGATCTGTCTTTGTATAAGCAACTTTGACAAAGATTTAGGGAGGGGTACATGTCCATTGGATGAGGCAGTGAAAAGCTCATTTAAGAAGATCAATCAGGAAATAATTAGCCTGAGGATATTTGAAAGTGAAATAGCCTGTTTGGGATTAGAGCTGAGAAGTGGTAGAGAGGGTCAAGGTCCCCTATAACATGCTCATCTCTAACAATTTTGATCTAGCTTGCAAAGAATATGGCCTATTTATCATACTAAATTTTAAAAGTCTTCATCACATGCAAAATTTTACTTTCTTTTTGTCAGAAAAGCAAAAAGGAGCTCTTTTATGTTCTGAATTATGTCAATAAGTAGCATGACATATTATGTTATGAAGACAATCATTTTACATGAGAAAAGAAACTAAGAAATAAAAAAATAGTAGCTTAAATTTTATATGACATTTGTAAATGAGAAGTGAACTTGTTTAAGATATAATTTAAATCCAACTTTATATTACCTAAACAAACACTATGGCTAAAGTTTTATGTATCCAGAGCTTTTATATACAGAGCTTTTCAGCATCTGAACAAAAATGACTTCAATATAAACACATTTTGGCATCATTACAAGTAATGATCTATCAGTGGAACTGAAGCCATATTTTTCCTGTCTTTTGAAATTTCACTTTTTATTCGTTATATATCCTGTCTTTTTTGTAGTTTCTTCTAACATTTTTTCTTTAGTTCTTTATTCTCTTGATCTATTATGTCATCATTCCAAATTTTTTAAAACAGGTGCAGATTTAAGTACAATTTAATCCACTGTAGAACTACACTTGACATCACTGGTAATACCTTTAACCAACTCAGGTGTTTGATTCTCTTTTGTGTTATGTGATTTTGATCTTTCAAATGATACTTCTGATGGAAGAGGCAAGGAAAGGAAGAATACTGACAGTATATTTTAGTGATAGATTTTGTTTCTAAACTTCTTAGGCATCTGAACAAATGTGAGCATCCTCTCTAACTCATTTTCAAACTCTTTTAGTCTCTATTGATTGTAAGGTTTATCATCTTCTAGAATGAACAAAAAACTTAAATTTGACTTAGCTTGCCCTTTTTTCTTTCATTCTGAAATTAACTGGTGACAAATTTAATGGATAAACACATTGATGACATTTACCTTTATTGCTTGAATATAACTTTCAGACTAAAAGTAAAAGAAACATATATTTCAAATATTCTACATTGGAGAAGCAAGAAATCACCATACTCAAGTGCTAATATTGAAAGAAAAGCATAGGACATGTGTCCATTGTACCACCATGTGGTACTGTCTACAGTACTATAATCAATTGGAATCCTTGTTTTTACTAACAGAAACGTGGAGGACACAAAGGCACAAATAGTGGAATCTGAAAATAGTTAATGGAGTATGTGTTGGAGTTCATATGGAGTTATCCATATGAAGAGGGATACATTAAAACTGCATAAAGAAAGTGTCTTGGTTACGGTTTCTATTGCTGTGAAGAGATGCCATGACCACGGCAACTCTTAGAAAAGAAAAATGTTTAATTGGGGTGGTTTATATTTCAGAGGTTTGGTCCATTATCATCATGGTGGGACATGGTGGCATGCAGGTTGGCACGGTACCATAGAAGTAGCCGAGTGTCCTACATCTTATCTTGCAGGCGACAGGAAGTGGTCTGCCTCACAGGGCATTGCTTGAGCATGTATGAGACCTCAAAGTCTGCCTCCACAGTAACACACTTCCTCCAACAAGGCCGCACCTATTCTAACATAGCCACACCTCCTAACAGTGCCACTCCCTTTGAGGGCTAATTTTCTTTGAAACCACCATAGAAAGAAAAGTCTGAAAATACTCCAGTGATTGTGAGAGCAGAAATGATGACAAGGGAAAACTAACAGAAAGAAAAACTTGAGGAACGACTTGAAAAAATAAAAATCAATTACCTACCAGAGACAAGCCTTAAAAAAACATTGTGTTCTTATTTTGATGGAAATACAATATAAAAATGCAATAAAAGACAATGTTATATAAAATTAGGCTGTGAAACTATTGTCTCTAAGGAACAATTCCATCCCCTGTGCTCTGCTGTGTGATGTGCTGGGCTCAGATTGTGCAAACTACTTTTCTACTTTCTGAGCTGCAAGCTTATTCTAAAACAGAGTCTGGAGTGATTCAAATCTCTAAGGAAAGGACAATTTTTAGTTTCCTTTTGCTTTCTGTAACTCCCCAAAGATCTCAGCACTCTGTTTCAGCGTTAGCAGCATCTCCTTCCTCCTCTTCTTTCTCCTTCGCCTCCATCTCTTCCCCCTCCAGTTTTCTTTTGCTTTACTGTATCTAGCTTCACATCTCCCTCAGATGATCTGCTCCAGTTTGAATCCCAGTGATGCAGGAGGTTTCCCCCATTCAAATGATATTTTCCTTGGTGCTGAACTGGATAATCTCTTCCACATTCATTGTGTCTCTCGGCTTCATTGTTTGTAGCTGCAAACTGCAAGCACATCTCCTGTATTCTACCCCAATTACTTCTTCTCTACCCCTATAAAAGCATCATAACTTAAATTCAAATGGAATTTACTTTGTAGAAATGTCTGATGTGATTGCTAACAGCCAAATTAAAAAATAAAATAAAGCGTGTAATACTACTTTTTAAAAATTTTTGAACCAGAATTTCTGTTTTGTTTTCCTGCTGTTTGCTTGTTTTGGACACTGTCAATTCTTATAATTATTTCTTTTATTTGGCGACAGAATTTATTCTTAGGCTATTTAACTGGATCAGAACTTTTGAACTGCTTAATATTCTTTGTTTTGTATATTGTTTACTTTGATTTCATAATCTCTAAAATTTCAAAATATCTCTTGAAAATTATTTCTGAAAATACAAATCTCCCTGAACTCTATAGCAACATATTTTCAGTGGAATTGATAGATTATTGTAACCAGAATCTAGAAACCCAAAAAAATTACAATAAGATTTTTAAAAATAAAATTTTGTTTATTGTGACAAGTTGCAATAATTTGTCAAATTAATTTTATTAGACTTGTTAATAAAATATTATACAAAGTAAAGTTGTGAATTATTTTTTAAATAGCTTACTAACAGTTTTGATTGGTACCTCATTCATGCACTATTGTCTTTCATTAGAGTTTCAAATAAAATACCAAATGCAGAAGTTGAGCTTTTATGGATTAAGGTTAAGTATCTGCTTAATTATAAATAAAGCACAGTATTCTCATTAAATTAATTAATAAACTCTTGTTTGATAAGTAATCTAGTGTTCTTTACTTCAAACAAAAATAGTATTAGAATTAATTGATCAATTATATTATTAAGAAAATTATATGAAATCATTTATATTTATATTGTATTATTATACTAAGTTTTTTAGCAAATTTTAATAACCTTTAAAATACACTTCTATTATCATTTTGAAAAAATTAAAAATGACTACTTTATTGTGGAATTATTTAGAATAATGAAGCTAGACAAATTTACTAGAATAATTGATAATTGTTTAAACAGTGTGTGATTAGGAATGAACTCACATACTCACAGGGATCTCATATGCATTTATGCATTTACAGATATGTCAAAGCTAATTATGTCTCTTTTATATCTGTGTCACGATAGTATGATGATAGGGCATGATGAAATTTAGTATTAGGAAAAAAACAGAAAAAAAAAAACCTAATGGAATAAAAATGCTTTCTAGTGATTAATGGGTGACACATTCCTGAAACCAATTGTATGCTGACTTTACACCTGGACTGTCTCCTGAAAACCCATTTCCTCTTATTATACTGTTTCCCATTAATACTCTGCTCCCAACTTTCCCACCTTTCATAATTTCATGTAAAATGTAATAAAACAAATTGGCAATGTTTTATTGAGTTATTGTTCTCATTCCAACTGACTTCTCAAACTCTTGCTTGAAGTAACTCTTGGATGGATACAACAAGGGAAAGAGTAGAAACTATTTGTGGCAATAGAGTTAATAATGACCAAAAAGCCCAGTAACAAATGAAATGTTATATAAATGCCCACTTCATTCGTGTACAAAGGAGAGGAGTAGAGCATTGCTAAATTACACATTTGAATTTTACTACCATATGCAATTGATTCCAAGTTATGGATGTATGGTATAAACATAATGTTAGAAAAGTCCCCTTTGTTCTTGGTTTGGAGTGTAAACCACCGTGGAGGAACTGTTTGTGGGTTGTGTGCCTTTTGCTTGTGACAGTGAGCTGGAGACTACTTGGCCACATCTGGATTTATATACAGAAGGAGGTACAAACCCGGAAGTAGGGAAGAGCCAACCCTTAAGATTCTCCTTGGAGTGACCTGCTTTATCTAATTAAACGGCACCTCCTTTGAAAAACACAGCATTTTATTATTTGAGAATTTCGCATATGCAGTGTACAATGTGCAAAATGTATTTTGATCAACATATGCAATGTATTTTGATCATTTTCACCCCTGCTTTCTCCCTGTCTCCTCTCAGATCCATCCACAATCCCACACTTCTCCCCAAATTCTTGTGTTATTTTTCATTTAAGCCCATCTATTCCAGACACTCAATAGTGTGGCGCCATCCACTGGAGTGTGGCCCACCTGCCAGAATCTAAACATTTAAAAAGCACTAACAGTCAATAGATCTCAACTGAGGGATAGTAACTCACGATCCCTTTCACTCAAACTAAAATGTTGATTGATTTGATCTTGTTCAGGCCTTATGCAGAATGTTGTCATGTCCAGAAGACATGTTCAGAAGACAGAGGTTTTCTCTTCCTCCATTGCCCCTTATTCTTGGATGAATGGTGTTTTAGAGATGTCTTGTTGCTGACTAATCAATGAACAAAACCTTAAATTCTCTGTAGTTTCACCAGTTGTTAATTTCTGAGTTTATCAGCATCCACTTCTCAAAGAAACTTCTCTGAGGAGATCTGAGAGCTAATCTCTTAATGGTTTAGCAACCTCGCAAAATGCTGAAAAGTGGTGTAATAGTTTTGAACAAGGGAGCCTATAAAAAACACTTGACATACAAACTGCAAATGAGAGTGCTGTAGAAATTCATAGAAGTCAGCACTAAACAAACAGAAGACTACTAAAAACTTTTATCCAGTCGCTGAGAAATGAAATCAACTATTATTTCAGCTGTAGAAGTTTATATGTTAAGCATTTTATCTTTTCAAAAGTGTGATTTCAAAGTTGAAGCCTATCTCTTATTTAGGTTTTCAATTTATTTTCACTGAAATATGTGATAGTTGTTATTTAATTTTCATATTCATGGAATAATCACAAAAACATTTAAATGTACAGAATCTCACTTATAATTACATATTTTGTATAGAATAGAGTACCAACCTATGTTTGATTATTAAGACAACATTGAAAATAATTTCTATTACCTTATCAGTCTATCTAGATTTATTTTTCATGTCATCTGAAAGAATATCATAATTTAAAAGTACTAATCATAAAGTCATGTCAATGTAAAATCTAAAATTAATGCCAAATTGTAAATATGTACAAGTAATTTAAATACACTGTTAACTTTTGGACTACATATTATTTTCATAGTATAATAAGTACTGGTAAAGTTTTACAGTAAATAAATTAGTACACAAATTGTAAACTCTTTCTCAGCATGACAGATTTATATATTTAAAGATGGGGAAGAACAACAAATGTCTCAATTGGTTCCTAAAATTTTATTAGCATCTCTTAGAAAATAAAACTTTTGTTAGTCCACAGATAGTATGATTAATATTAATCAGTGAAAGTAAATTAAAATATTATGAAGATAACTAACAATAAAAGCAATTGCTTTTATGTGAAAAAGTGGGTTAACTATAGTTCTTCAATACACTGTTGTGCCTTCTACCCCATCATAGACATAAAACCATGTCAGATATCCAATGTTGGCCTTATGTCTCAAAGAATATTGGTAGAGACAGTTTTATAGGTAGACATATGTGTGTATAACATTATATTAATATAACAATTATTATCAATAATACATTAATTATAATATACATTAATATCTAAAAGTTAACTGACCTTGAGAAAGAACAAATAAATTCTGCCAATTTCTATGAACTTAATGAAGATGGCTAAGTCAAATATTCTTTCAGAGAATTAGAAAACAATTCAAGGAGTTTTTCCTCCACACCAACATATTTGCTATTTGTTTCTATGTGATAGCCATTCTGATGAGGTGAGATGGAATTTCATTGTAGATTTGATTTGCATTCCTATAATGACTAATGATATTAAATATTTTTCATGTATTTATGGGCCCTTTGCACTTCATCTTTTGAGAATTGCCTGTCTGTTTCATTTGCTTATCTGCTGGTGGGAATACAAATTAGCATAGCCATTGTAGAAATCAGTAGTCATATTTCTTAAGAAAGCTAAAAAAAAGAAGAAAGAAAAAGGAAAATAAAAGAAAGAAAAAAAAGAATTTCACTACAGCCAAGTATATGACTCTTGGCAATAAACCCAAAGGAATTGACATCAACATACCAGCTAGAGATGTGTTCACCCATGTGGTACTATTTACAGTAGCCTTAGATAGAACTAGCTCAGGTGCCTCTCAAGAGATGAAGGGGTAAAAAACAGGATACATATACAGGTACACTCAATTTTTATTCAGCTATAAAGATGAAGAACATGGTGTCAATGGAAAGAAATTGGATGGAACAGGAGAGCATGATAGCAAAATGAACAGACTGAGAAGACAGATACTCATGTTACCTTTCATATGTAGAACCTAGGAAAATATGTCTATGACTAATCAATCCAAAAGCAGAAAAATTAGTTATGTCTATGCCTAATCAATGTGTATACCTAATCAAATATGTCTATTCCTAATCAACACAAAAACAGAAAGAATAGCTAGTGAATTGAGGGGCAATTATAAATGTGTCAATACTATTTTTTTAAATGAATCAACTCAATGTTTTAGAATGTTTGAAGTTTTTGTTTGCCATTTTTTGGTAAAATATAGATGTTATTTTTCTTTGAGATAAATTATAAATTACAAGGGCACATTTTTTCTCTCTACAAGGACCTTTATTGCTACAATGAACACTGAGAACATTTTATTTACAAGAACATTATAAGCTCTGGTACATTAGTTTATCTCCTAGTGCCTTCTTCTAATGCTGGACAAGGACCCTCACGTCTTGAGAAGACAGAACTCACATGCACAATAAAACCCTTCAGATAGCTCCACATCAGATTGCTTCTTAGCCCCATTTTCCTACGTATACGAGAAATATGAAGAGAAATAATGTACATAAATTAATACATGACCTAATTCCTGAAAACCCTAGTGAAGGTTAACATTATGAGCATAAATAGTTTCATTGTGCTTTCCATATATATCATGTCAGTAAAATTCTCTATCATCACACCTGTTATCCTTATTGTACAATTTCTATGATATCCTTATGTTATAAATGAAAATGTTCTGCTTTCTAAAGACTGGAGAGATGGCTCAATGGTTAAGAGCACTGGCTACTTTTCCATAAGACACAGGTTAGATTCCCAGAAACCAAGTTGCAGTTTACAACAATACATAATTCTGGTATTCAGGGGATCTGATGCCGACTTCTGGCTTCTGTGGCTACCAGGCACACATATGGCACACTGATCTAAATACAAGCAAAAAACTCATACACACACACACAGACACAGACACAGACACAGACACACACACAGACACACACACACAGAGAGAGAGAGAGAGAGAGAGAGACAACAAAATAACAAAAAACAATTTAAAAAGAAAAAAAATTGTTTTTTATTTCTAAGTATAAAATATTGAGTCTCTGATCCCCTCAACACATATTTTGCACTGCATTATCTATTGCCTCAAATACCAAGTGAGTATTGCTATTTTGAGCTATTTTTTAATTTTCATTATAATGAACATTCTCTTTATACTGTTAACTAAAATCCACAGAGTAAATGTAAAATTGGAAGATAAATTTTGTTATATTTGAAGTTGTCTGAATTTTATTTAAAATGATATGCTAATGAACAATAGAAAATGAAGTAAGTGGTAAGTATTGTCCATGTTCCTCGCAGCAGAGCAGAGGTAGGCACAGGTAAATCCAACACATTGTAGCCTAGGAAAGGGCAGCTGCCAGGGAAAGCGAGACTAAAGAACACTCGTTTTATTGAATGAGTTCTAGTGCCATTCTTAAGAAAACCCGTTGAAATATAAGTGCTTTGAGCATTTTCCCCCTCCTAGTGAACTTCCTGCAGCTAAACCTCTTACCCATTGGAATGCTTCCAGATTTTTTATTATGACTAATAAAATCACAGAACACTCTACACTAGCCCTTTGAAATTAGCCTTGATTTCTTTCTTTTGAGGTTTGCAATTTTCTACCTCAAGTTTCTGAGGCCATTAAAAATGAATAAAATCAATGACAAAAATCTTAGAATATAAGACTCCCTTGTTACCCCTCAAAAGAGAACAAATTCAAAGTCCCAATAAAGTCAGGTAAAGATCCAATTTAAGCTATTAATAAAGATGAAAACTATGAAATATTTTTTGTCTCTATGTAAATGTGTGAGGGCAGCTAGACTTCAAATATAATTTTACAATGAATAGCAAGAAGACAAATTTTTAAACAATTCTAGTGAATTTTGTCTATTTAAAAAATTAACCGTTCAAGTTTTTGGGGTCCGTTCCCTATGGTGGGATACCTTGCTCAGACTTAATGAAGGGGAGAGAAGCTAGGACCTTCCTCAACTTGATATGCCAGATTTTGTTGACTATCCAATGGAGACCTTATGCCCTCTGAGGAGTGCATGGGGGTGGGATTTGGGGGATGTGGGGCATGGGAGAAGGGGAGGAAGGGGTAACTGGGGATGGTATGAAAAGTAAAAAAAAATTAAATAAAAATGACTTTTCATAAAATGAGTCATTTTTAACTCCCCAATAACCATATATTTTATGAATATAATATTCATATGAAGAATATATGAATTTCTATATGTAAAAGTATTCATATTTAAATCTAAATCCAAATATACCATTATTTTTTACTAAGGCACTTTGTCAAGACCTTTGACTTAAACAATTAACTATAGAAAACTGACATTTTTTGGTCCTGTTGTATATCACACACACACACACACACACACACACACACACACACCACATTAAGCCACTACAAATTGATTATTCAAAGATAGTTATGGGATATATCAAAAACTGTAAGAGAAAAGTGATGAGAGTTACACTTACAAAATAAGTTCTTTTATAAATAGATGCTTATACAAAAGACCATTGGCATTTGTATTTTCAATCACAAGATGCTAAGAAGAGTGGAGTGAGGTTAAAATGGACAGGGTGACTATACAGAAGTGTTCAGCTGTCTTCTGTAGAGAAATACAGGGCAATGTTTCACAAGAACCCATTTGTTATATACTTCCAGTGACTACACAGAGGAGCTCAAAACATCGGAAAACAAAGATAAACAGAAATACTACTTTCTATGATCTGATTATTATGCATGCTTAATAATCTCATAAGTTTAATTTTCTCATAATATTACATATAACATATATGCATTATAAAATAATCTAAGAGATTAAACATGTCCTCTTCCCTTTCTGTATTGGGCAATATGAGATAGCAGAAAAGGAGAATGAAAGGATGTCTTTGTGTTGGTAGGATGTCTATATCTTCATTGTAATACGCCAACATGTGATTTTTACCTGTATTTTAAATGTGATATTGCAAAAAGAATGTATATTTAATGATTCACAATGGCATTTTCTTCCAACTATTTCATATACATTCAGTCTATCATGCCTTAACTCTCCTGCCCTACCTTTCCTCCCTGCTTTCTTTTCAAATAACTCTCTCTTTATGCTCATAATATCTAGATTCTATGTATAGAAGAAAACACCAGATGTTTGTCAGACTGTGTCAGGGTTACTTTTCTTGCTGTAATTGGAAATAGAGTTTTAACAACATGGTCATATTTCCAATGTCTGTAGTAGAGATATTTGATGCCTTAGTCTACCAAGCCCTAAAATCATGACAAATGTTTCCATAAGATAGTGAACTGAAGCTAATACAAGTAGAAATATCTAAGAGACCCATATTCAATGAAAGACAGTATTTGCCCAGGTTTTTTTTAAGATTATAAGCATAACATGTCTCCCTTCTCTTTCCCCCCTTTCTTTTCTCCCTCCAATGCCTCACATATAGCCTCCTAGATCTCTTTGATATTCCTTGTCTCTAGGTTTTATGCATAAAAAGTTAATCTCAAAATTATAAGCCCAGACCTCTCAATTTTATCCATGTGGCACCATTTAAAGTGCCATTTTCTTAGCATGAGTTTACAGACCATGTGCATGACTATATTGTGCTGTATTACATTTTCATTCTTTTCAGCTACCATGACTCTCTTTGGGAATTCTGTCGCTGTTTGACTTCTTTAGTCCTCATCTGTGTGGTTTGCTATCATAGGTGTTCTTCCTCACTTAGCACTTCACTGAGGGAGATCTCATAACATTTGCTTGTCAGCCTTGCTGCTTATTCAGAACAGGATTATTGAGGATTAATATGCTCTTATAATTAATAGCAGAACATTATTCTTATCTTATGTCATGTACAACATGTGAGACTACCGAACTATAAGATGTATGGGAAACCCTTTGTAGTAAATAAAGGCTGTAAAAAATCAGTCCCTATAGATGAATGACTAATGTCACAATGAGTATGTAAGGGTGGTCATTAATTAGTATATTGTACTTAGGTGAATATTAAAGAAGTTAGAAAAAGTATAAAAATATGAATATATACTTGTAACTCATTAGTATAAACAAAATTCATATATAATTATGTGATGTCTATTAAAAGAGATGACCTATTTTTGAAAAATAATTTCATAGATATATTATGAAAATTGTATTAATGATATTTTCTTGTATTTATGATTTTAGTTTAAGAAATGAACTTGTATTTGTTTATAGAAATCTGAAAAGCCGTATTTGTTTTTCAGAGGTTTTCATGTATAATAAATATGTCTTTTTTGTTGAAAATAGATTTTCCCGTAACAGATTTTTATTAATTATATGGAAATTTCACACAATGCACTTCAATTACACTGGCTTATCATTCCTCCCTGGTCCATCCTCCCATGCTTGCACTACCTCCAAGAATAAAGAAAAGAAAAAAAAATAATAAAACCACCAAGTCCAATTCATGTTGCCCATAAACTCATTGGAGTATGGTCAAACACCCAGTGACCAGGCCTTTAAAGAAAATGCAGTCCTTCCCCACCCTCTGCCAGAAGCCATCAGCTGGGAAGAGCTACACTTTAGCATCTTTATCATAATTTTTAAGGACCTTCTTCAATGGCTGGGCTGTTTCTTTTTTCTTTTCTTTTCTTTCTTTTTTTTGTGGGAGAGATGGGGTTGTCACAGAAGCCTTCAATGTCTCTCATTCTCAGTTATGAGTCTGTAGTCATCAATATCACTGCAACCCAAGCTTCTTTGCCCATAGCAGCCAGCAGCAGCACAGATCATAGACTGCCATTTGGTGTCCGGTGATCACATGAACCATGGACATCACCATGGCTTCCAGACTGTAGCACAGGTAAAGGTAAGCAGCATGGCTCCTCTGCTGACAGCAGGGATAAGGAACATCAACATAGTCTCCAGAGGCGGCAGAGACCATGGGAATCTTTCCAGGACACTTAACCCATAAAGTGAACCATTTTTCATCTTGGACATCCTGCTGCTGAGCAGACTCAGGGTGATCATGCACTTGACCGGTGTCTGGGGGCAGGACTACATGAGCTTTAGGCTGCTATATACCACCCAGCCCTGAATACTAGCATCCCTGCTGGTCCTGGGCATAAAAGTTGTGTTTACAGCTGGAGGGCAGAGCTGTTCTTGCGCTTTCCTATCCCAAGCAGGGCGAGCAAAAAGAGTGACAGAATCAGCCCAAAGTGCATAAAACCACTTTTTTTAAAGCATCTTCCCATAAGACCTGCCATTTGTCGCTGTTCTAGAGATACTGTGCAGGCTCCAGGCTCATCCTCAGTCTCCCAGCAAAGCCTCCATGGGTCTCTCAGGCTCCTCAGGGAGGCTCTGCTGCTCCTTGGGTTCTGGTGGCCACCATCATCTTGAATCAAAAATAACTTTATAATTTTAATGTATTCTTTTTTCGAAATTCACATAGGTGGTTTGATACATTTGACTATTAGTTCTAGTTTATCACATGAAATTTAATGTCCATTCAAATAATCACGACCATCTATCTGAAAATTTTTTAAAAGTTGAATATACTCCTTTAAGTTAATTGTGCTACTCTATCAGCACAATCTATCACATTGTAATTTAAAATAGGCAAACTATGATTTCCTTTAAGTAAAAATTTTCCACGTGCCATCTCTGTCTCATGGCATGAAAAATGTCCCGCACACCACTGCAGTGAAACACTAACTAATGAATGTTGCCTGAAGCTCTGTGTTGACCAGGTCAGCAAGAAGAGGAAAAAAAAATCTCCTTTTAAAACACGACTTGTAGTTACAAAGATTTGCTCTGAAGGGTGAAAGAATTATTCACAGAAAGACAATTGAACCTTGCTGGAATAGGGAAATAAGTAAATAAAATAAACTTTTGGTGATAAAAGCATCTTTATGGTTACCTCCAAGGAGGCATTTAGATTAATACAAATTAAATGCTCTATAAAATGAGGAATTTTGTGCTTGGCAGTTAATGTCTTTAAAACACTGAGGTTGTTTACTATGATGCAAGACCATGTGAGCAGGAGTGTGTAATGGCAGAGAGGTCTTCCTTTCATCTGACCACCTGGGCATTGAGACCTTCGAAAATGTGGCTGACTGGCAGCTTTCAATTCCAAGGCATTTCTGTTGTGCTCTTTTGCTGTCAAACATTCAGTAGTGATTTGTCATACACACCAGTCATTTTCAGAGATGCCCCAGGCCATACAGGACTTAACACACTGGGCCAGGGTTTCTGCTGTTAGTTACAGTCTGAAGAGAAGCTTAACATCACGGCTAAGGTAGGTGATTGAGGCTCTGCTATCTACAAAAAAAAAAAAAAAAAAAAAAAAAAAAAAAAAAAAAAAAAAAACCCAGATAGTAAGATTGACCATCCTGGAGCAAATACATGCTTTTTCTTATAAATACGACAAAAGAATAAGGAGGGGAATGGGCAGAGCCTATCATCTAGCAATATCTGAGCCATTTTCTAGAGGTTCTCACAGTTTGCAAAAATTGATGAGGATGTAATTTTATATCATTGAAGAATCATTTTTTTCTACTTTCTAAGAAGATATTTGTAGAGAGTTTTTTGACCAAATGAAGCTTATCGAGATGCATTATAAATATATATATGTATATATATGTTGAATGATGAATTTATAATAAAATTATAAGTATGCATGTCTCTTTTTAATAAAAAAGGATATACTGAAAATGTGTTTTTTTATATAAGTACAATGGTATATTGGTTTTTTTTGAATTTATTTTATTTTATTTTACAATATAATTCAACTTTACATATCAGCCATAGATTCCCCATTCTCCCTCCTGCCGCCCCCCCCCCCTCTACCCGACCCACCCCCCATTTCCATCTCCTCCAGGGCAAAGACTCCCCCGAGGATTGAGATCAACCTGGTGGACTCAGCCCAGGCAGTTCTAGTCTCCTCCTCCCGGGCTGAGCCAAGGGTCTCTACTAAGCCCCAGGATTCAAACAGCCAATTCATGCACTGAGCACATGACCCGGTCCAACTGCCTGGATGCCTCCTAAACAGATCAAGCCAATCAACTGTCTCACCCATTCAGAGGGCCTGATCAAGTTGGGGGCCCCTCAGCCATTGGTTCACAGTTCATGCGTTTACAATGGTATATTGTTAAGCACCAAGTTCAGCCCATTATTAATTAGTCTAACATAATTCCAATTTAACTATTCATAAACTAATCACTTTAAACTGCTTTACGTGCTGAAATAACATGGTTCTTGTTATGTAGTTACTGGGTATAGCAGGGTGAAGTTATTCCCGCACTTTCGATGCTCTCACGTGTGCAGTAGACTGTAGTCCTACAGAGAATCACCAATGAGAAAGCAAAACAGTTAAAAAGAATTCTCTGTAAAATCTCTAGAGATTATAAGAGTGTTTGGATGACAACATGAATCATTTCCATAATAATACTTATTGATCTTTGCCTATAATCACTATAATCTGAAATGGAAAAGTGACTTAAAGTATCCACTTAAAAACCAGAGAGCTATTTTATACAATAAAAGGGTTGAGATTATTGTAATAGTCATATAAAATATAAATGTATTTAAAACTGAATGAATGAATATTTGTTATATACAAGATAAACTGGGATTCTTAACCCCCTGTCATGATTATTCTTAACAGCACAGTTGTGATTGATGCTTATACTACAATAATAATTATCGAACATATGCTTTATAGTAAACACAAACCATTCAAATTTAGAGTTGTATCTCTCTTCACTTCTAATTTTTACAAAATTATAGCTAACATATATAGAGAGTGGAAGGTTAAACAGATTGTATTCTCTAATGATACATGCAAATGACAGATAAACTAATATATAGCAGCATAGTTAGCTGAGGATGAGGGGAACCCCTCCAAAATTCAAAGCAATCTTTTCTGCCTACAACACAAACATCCTAGCAAAAGTGTTCAGTGCTGTGGGATAATGCTTTTGTACACTGGTTTAATAAAACGCTGATTGGCCAGTAGCCAGACAAGAAGTATAGGAGGGATAAGCAGATAAGGAGAAATCTGAGAAGAAAAAGGCTGAGTCAGGAGAGGCCAGTCCCCTGTCCAAGAAGCAGCCTGTAATGGCACACAGGTAAAGTCATAGAACACGTGGTGATTATATATATACATATTATTTTTTTAACAGAAATGGGCTGAGTTTAAGTGTTAGAGCTAGACAGTAGTTAGCCTGAGCTAATGGCCAAGCAGTTATAAATAATATTAAGCCTCTGCGTGATTATTTTATAAGCAGGCCATGGAACTGAAGGCCACATGCAGGACCGGAGAAACTTTCAGCTACAAATGGCACCCAGAGTGGGAAAGATTTGTCCTGACCATGGGCAGGTCAGGACACAGGAAATCTTCCAATTACAGTTCAGCAAAAGAAATCGCTGTTGCAGTCAAGTGTCTACCATCACGAAGTCAGGCACGTATCTATGAAACTGGAAGATCATATGGTTAGAAACTAACTGAAATAGGAAACCTAAAGACTAGGGGAAGTAAAGCTGAAAAGATACTTTAAAGACTATAATTTGCATCCATGTTTTTCATGAAGATCATTTTAAAAGTTGATTATTTTTAAGTGGCTAGCACATTTGTATTTATTCATAATTTGTGATAAGTTGAAATAATAATTAAAATAATTAGCATGAGGAAAATGGCATGCATAACTACAAGTTTGGTTTATGATAAAACAGTAAGCTATATTTGTATTTAGAAATTTTATTTTAAATATTATTTATACTTAATCATAGTTTCTATGTGTGATTAAAGGTGTTGAAAATTGTCTAACCATTTCTTTGTACCACTAGAAATCAAATGAACAGACACATTTTTATTAGCAATTTAAGGAACATGAAAACATTGAGTAAAATAGGGAAAAAACAATAAACAATGAGGTCACCACAAGATGGATGTGTGTGTGTGTGTGTGTGTGTGTGTGTGCGCGCAGCAGAAGATAGCGGTGGGGAGGAAAGAGAAACGTGAGAGAGAAGACCAAGGGCCAACACTTAATGTCTGGTAACAGGCAAACATCCATGGTTAACAGACAATAAAATTTTAAGAGGGGTTCTCCCATTTTAATGATATTGATTTTCATACTTTTCATATTTTTATTACCTGACAGAAGACATCAAAATTATATTGCTAGCACTTACGCCACTTAAAGATCCACACTTTACTTGGAGGAAATAAGAAATTAACGGTAGGCTTAATTCCACCTGGTGCTTAAGTCATTCTTCACACAAAAAATTAAGTGACTGAGAATGTCTTTAGACTGTCAGACCACATGCTTTCTGAGAAGTGACCTTGATGAATTCATACATCTTGTTGCATGCTGTTTGCTTTATTTCATGAATACTACTAAATATTTGTACAACCTCAAAAATACTTTCTGGAGTGTGGATTTTTGTTTGTTTTTAGATTATTGCGTTTGAATATCAATACTTTCATAAGTTTTACTATTAGTGTTGTCAGACCCAATACCAACAACTAACAGAGACAAAAATGAGGCAAGCTTCACTGGATGACTTTATTAGGTATCTCCATTGGTCCAGCTGGAACAGGGACAGAGTGGGAGGGTAGGGATGGAGATACCATGATAGATGAGGACATCATGGGAATAGGAAGAGGCAGGGTGCCAGGGAGGCTCTCAGGAATCCACAAGGATGACCCCACCTTGGAGTGCTGGCAGTGGTCTAGAGGGTACCTGGACTGGTCTACTCTGGCGACCAGATTAGTGAATACCCTAACCCTCATCACAGAGCCTTTGTCCAGTGTGACTGATGGAGGCAGATGCAGAGATCCATGGCCAGGCACCAGGCTGAGCTCCGAGAATCCAACTGGTGAGAGAGAGGAGGGATTCTGCAGGCAGGGGACATCAAGATCATGATGGAAAGACCTGCAGAGATGACAGGCCACACTAATGGAAGCCCATGAACTGTAGACTAGTGGCTGTGGAGCCCCCATGGGACTGGACTAGGCCCTCTGGATATGGAAGACGGTTGTTTGGCTCAAACTGTTTGGGAGGCACCCAGGCAGGGGGATCAGGACCTGTCCCTGGTGCATGGGCAGGCTTTTGGGAGCCCAGTGCCTGTGGTGTGACACCTTGCACAGCCTTGGTGCAGTGGGAAGGGGCTTGGACCTGTCTAGGCTCAGTGTGTAGGGCTCTGCTGACTCTCCATGGGAGACCTTGATTTGGGAGATGTGGGGATGTGGGGTGACTTGGGAGGAAGGCCTGAAGGGTGGGAGAAGGGAGGAGGGGGGATCCGTGGGTGATATGTAGAGTGAGTAAAAAATTTCTTAATAAAGAAAAATGAAAAAAAAGAGTACAAAATAAAACAAAAAATACAGAATTCAGGGCTACCAAGGAGTTCCAAATTATTTTCATAATATTCTTTTTCTCTATTTTTTTTTTTGGCTTTTTTCGAGACAGGGTTTCTCTGTGTAGCTTTGTGCCTTTCCTGGATCTCGCTCTGTAGACCAGGCTGGCCTCGAACTCACAAAGTTCCGCCTGGCTCTGCCTCCCGAGTGCTGGGATTAAAGGCGTGTGCCACCACCGCCCGGCCTTTTTCTCTATTTTTATTGAACATAATTTTAAACAATATATTTTGATCTCCTCCACATTCTTAATGTTCCATATAAATTGCCTGTGCCCATCAAAATAATTTTAATCTTCTCATGTATTGTAATCATATTAAATAACTGCTATGAACTAAAAATTACCATTCAGCTTACATTGAGGGCCTCTACTATGTCTATAAGTAATTTGTCTAGATTGAAAATCTTAGAGCTTTCTGAAAACCTCTTTTTGATGGCAATCTCAGGACATTTCAAATTAAGTCACTATAAGATGAAAACTTTTACTTTCTCCTCTGTACCTGTCAGAACACATTTAGAATACATTTTATTCTGTGCAATACCTATCCACAGAAACCTCTCACCTTGGAGGAAGACAATAGTCTCAGAGAAGGGTATTACATTCCCCAGCCATGTGACCCAACAGCCTCCTCTATGAAGTGAGTACAAAAATATCTGTATTGCCTTTCTCACAGGGTGCCTATGAAGAGCAAACAAGATGTCTCCTCCCTGTAGCCAATGTATATTTAGAAAGTAAAGCTCCCTTGCAGTGAAGAATTACTTTCTAGTGATATAAATCATTTGTGATACTACATATAGGAAGACAAAACCTTTCTTCCTACATAAGTTTATCTGCAACTTATTAATTAGAAACATGATTATCCTAGAATATAGTGCTTCTTTTCATTAGAAAATGTTGACATAGTAGCTGTTGTGGAATACAGTCATGAGAAAATTTTCACAATTATTTATAATAAAATGATGGTAGATACATATATCAAAGTTTATGTGAGAATATCTATATAGTGCATTGAAATAATGTAGGTATTTCCTACTGAATTATTTCTCATAAAGAAAACAAATGAGATTACCTCATATGCCTAATAACTTTCACATCTTACACGACAGTTACAAAAGTTTTATATTTCTACAGTAAGAAAGCCACATTAAACAAGTGACTATTGAGTTTCTGTCATGAAAAGTACTCACACAGTCATACCCTTATTGGTTTAATTTGAAATTGCAAATGACTGTCCTTTGTAACACTCAGATTATCTCAAACCACACTTTTACTTAGTGAGTATTCACTTCATTGCCACTGTGACAATGCACAAATGTCAGAAGTTTTGGAAATGTGTAGCTGAATAAACTCATACTGACCTTCCAGTGAACTGTGAATTGCAGGCATTTCCAAACTATCCTGAGAATTTTTTGCACACCAATGTATTTGAAATGCTTATAATCCTAAGAACTCAATGAATTTTCCTGTTTCTGTGACATTATTTTCCTGTACTGATGTACTAGAAGAATCACAGTCTTTAATAAGTTGAAAGTAATATTCCTCACTGACACATTTACATCTAAACTTCAGGTCCCGTTTTGTACTGTTCAAAAAGACTTTTAGCAGATTTAGCTATGTTGAGAAGATGGAAAGAAACCACATAAATAAGGAAATTCTTTTACTTTAAACTTGCAGAATGTGGTGTTCTTTGAGTGACTGTCAGCTTCTTAATGCATTAAAGGATTATCCCTCATGGGTAGTTCTTTAAATATGTTTTCTTTTAATTTGCTTTCAGTCCCAAGAAAGATTATTTCCACATGAGATGTACAAATTTCATCCTCACCCTGCATGAAATTAGAGTTACCACTAGGGATGGGTAAGCTTTACTCTAAAGAAAATTAGCTTCATTAAAACTAAGCTTTCTTCCAAAAAAGCAATAAAATCTTAAACATTTTCTGAATGAATAGGCAAATAAGTTCAGATAGAACTGTTCATTTTTGTAATATATTTTCCAGGCTGGGCCAGTGGCAAGGATTAGATCCATCTGTCAAGTGAACAAAGACAGTAACTCTCTGTAACACAGCTCTATGAAGGCAGTATCACATAGTCAAATTGCTGGGTGTAAAGAAGACCAGTGCATTAACTTAAAATAGAGAAATGAAACATGAAGAATTTATAATATGAATGAAACATATAACATAGAGAAATGAAACATGAAGAATTTGTAATATGAATGAAACATACAACATAGAGAAATGAAACATATAACATAGAGAAATGAAACATAAATAATTTGTAATATGAATAAAAATCCTTGCAAGGGTGGAAGATGAGTTTTCAAGAAACAGAGTGTGAAGTAAAAAGCCACCATAAGACTATTTCTTCCACTTTCAGCATTATTTGAGTCTGTAGGTTTTTGTCTAGGCTTGTAGCTTCTTGAAATTTCCTTCTTCCATACTAGCATGTCTATTGGTGCCATTCTTTTTGAGGTCATCTTTAGGTAGGCATGTTGCTGAGAATTCATGGGTGAAGTTTCTTCGTTACATCTAGGAAGCACAATCTCACAGCAAAGTTCCTGATCCTGTACTTTTTCCAATCTCTACATCCCCTCTTCTTCAATGTTCCTGGACCTTAGCTGTGAGAGTTGTGTTCTAGATACATCAGTTATGTGTGGGTTCCACAACTCTGAGCTTTAGTCAGATTTTTTAATTGTGTCCCCCTGTTGCAAGAATGTTTTTCTTGATGAAGCATGAGAATGACAGTTCTCTGTGAGTGTAAGGATAAATATTTTCAATGTAGTTAGGGATTATGTTGATTTATCAAAATGGTGGTTGTAGGTTCTTCTTTAGGATTCATGGCTTCACTAGCCCTGGGTAGCTGGTTGTGTTTCCAGTACAAGTCAAGGTTTTCCTCTTGTTTAGCAGGTCTTAAGTCCAATTAAAAAGGTGTTGGTTATTGCCAAGGTATGATGTCACTACTGTACCCTTATGATTACCATGCCATGTTGGTATTGCTATGATTCATAGACATCATAGCTGGGTAGGAATATTGACTGCTTCTGTCCTTTGGAAGATTAAATGGAGACTTCTGGTACCATGTAAACTAGTCCCCAATGACACTGCTTTCAGATCAGATCAAACTTAGGTCCTCTGGATCCTATGTCAGGAGTAGAGAGTGTCTTCAGCAATAGTCATGTCTAGGGAAGAGCATAACAATTCATTACCTGATACAAATTATCAGACATGAAAACTTATACACGTAAGTTATATTATAGGGACTGAGGTAGATGTGTGTGTATGTGTCTGTGCATGCATGTTTGTGTACACATGCACACGTGCGCGCGTGCGCGCGTGCGCGCACACACACACACATGCATACACACACAATTAAGGTATTAAAGTACAAGAGGTCATAGATTTGAGAGAAAGCAAGGGGACATATATGGGAGGTGATGGAGGAAACAAAACAAAAGAGGAGAACATGTAATTATAGTTTAATTTCAAATATATATAAAATAATAAAAAGCCACTTAAGCAATATAGGAAAAGTGCTTAATACTGAACGCTCTACATTGTTTTACCATATGGGCTTCCTTAAATCTTTTGGGATTCAATCAGGATGAAAACATGAGGGACAGGTTACCTGTAAGAAAAGCAGGAAAGATGGAGACATGGACACAGAGACAGGGACGTGAGTAAGATGGCAGGTGGGATGGAGAAAAGGAAGGAGGTAGGAAGGAATGGTTACGTGTATGGGAGAAAGCATACTAGGCCTCAGCATTCCACAAAGAACTGGAGGTATCGAAGGAATGCTGAGATTAGAGGAAACTGTCTTCTCTAGAGAAGAACAGATCAACTCATTATAAAATAAAAAATGGTCATCTCTGAAAACACTCATACTAATAACATTATACAGACTCAATAAGTTGTTTTTATCTATGTATATAATAACAATTATTGAAAACAAGAAACCATGAATTTGAAAATGAGCAAAGAGGGGGTATATAAAAGGGTATGGAGGGGGGAAAAGGGAGTATCATATAGTTATACTCTCAAAAATATAATAAACATTTTTATTGATGGATTAGAAAAGTTTATTGTTGAAACTTCTTATACCCCAAGACAAATTATAACATAATATTTTATCAATTTTATTGAACACAATTTGTAGAGAAGAGAATTTTTCTCATTTTGATGGAACATTGCTAGGCAAGGCGTCAGGAATCAGAAAACTATATTTTCTATAGATTACGCTGTCTGTTGAAGCATAGACTGTTACATGAGATTCTCAACTGAGCAAACAGGGATAGTGACAGATTCCATGCATGATGCACTGTATGTATAACATAGAGCAGGAGGTGTGGTAGATGAGAATTCATTGAAGCAATATGGAGCCAAACTATTCCTTAGGTAGCACTAGCACATTATGAAAATGGGAAACTGTCCAAATGTCAAGTATGAATGGCCAATATACAGGGAAAACAGCTGATCAAGTTAGGTTAATATTTAATGAGATCATATTTGTATTGATTTTTCCTCCAGCCTCATCAAATATGTGAATACTTTAAACATTTTCAGTCCAAAGCTTATGAAATTGAAACATATACCCTCCAGAATGACTATCTATGTGTTACACACAATTTCATTGTCTCTAAGAGGAAGCAGTTTTGAAGAATGCAAAATTTAATTTCGATTAGCATTGGTAAAGGTAGATATATGAAGGATAATTAAATCCATGCATGAATGCAGTTGCTTCAAAGCAGTGTGCTGTCACATGTGAAAACCAACTGGTTTTCAGTTACTCTTTCTTACAGGAAGGTCTGTGAAGATAATCATGTCTGGAGTATATCTGTCTTTTGGATAACATGGAGACCAGCCTTCTGCAGATCTTCTAAGTGCTCTGCATTTAGGAAGTGGGAGACGAAAATACATAACAGAGTAAGAATTCCTGACTCACAAGTCCCATCTCTTGGAACATTTGTACATTTCTCCCCACAAATATGTTTTCCCACAGAGGGAAAAAAATGACTGAGATGTCGGTAAATTCCTAGTCAAGAGCAAAGATTCCATAAAGAGTGAGTGAGAAATGCATCTTTCTGAAGGCAGAAATGTATGATATATATATATATATAATTTTTATATATAAATATATTATTTCAACTAATAACTAAAGTAAATACAGAAACAAATTTAGTGAATTAAATATTTCACATCGCTTGAGAAAACTGGTACGGGACTTAATTTCTTATTTTATGTCACAGTCCAATGTTTTTTTTTTTCTGAAGCAAATGTCTAGGAGAGACTTCAATAAACACCTAATGGAGTACCTTGATTATGTTCTTCATGAAATACCTATCCTTGGCATGAACTCTTTCTCTTATGTCAAAAATCTAAATTGCAGGCATGTAATAATTGCAGTGCCATATCACTATTTTTAGTGTGTTTCAAAGCTAATGGTTTTAAGCTAATTATCATTTAACCAAAGACACAAAAATGGATATAATATTACCTTTATTAAAGGTACTTTTAGCTAGTAGTTGCAATAGGGAGAGCAGTGGTCAGTAGTCTGGATTACAATATCGGAATATAACACAATGTAACAATTTTCTACAAATAATAACTGCATTGTAAAAGCTTGGAATGACTATATGAAATATGTAAATTGGTTACTGATCCATTTTTTAAAATGTTCAGTGTAGGACCTGCAGTCTTATGAATTTTTAAGAGCATGTGATGTGGTGTAAGAAAATGAGGAGATGGGTTTCTAGCATGAAAATTGTTGTACATTTTCTGCTCATGTCAAGAGCTGGAAGCTAATGAAAGATAGATTCTCAGCCTAAAATGCCGATGAAAGTGCTTACCTTCGAAAATGTCTTTCCTTCTCCTCCAGCTGTCTACCGAAGCTATTCTTCTGTTATTATAAACATTTCACAATGACATTCTCAGTGATTCTTAATCTGTCATCTATTATTAGTCTCTGCAAGACTCAGAATCCCAGCAGATCAGTGTCTCATCTATCATGTTTCCAAGTACAAGAAGCCTTTCTCACACAGGAAAGTTCTGATCCTTGAATTCAGCAAGAATACAGAATAAAGCATTGAAAGAGGCAACATGGTATCCTCTACTCTATGTGTTTAAATAGGCATTCAGACTTTAGGATACCTATCTGCTAAGTGATCCTGTCAGCGACTAACATTCAGCAAACCACAGAAATAATGCTCAGTGTTTCCAGGGCAGTATCCTGGCTCAATATATACTCACAAATCAAAAGAGATATAGGCCGTTCCCTCCAGGATGTTATAGTTGAAAGAATAGTTTGTAGGCAATGGGCATTAAATGTGTGGTATGTGTATGTGTGATACTTGTTCATGTATGTGCTGTATATACACCTACTTTAGGCAATTCTCCATGTAAATAACATTTATTCTAGTAAATACCCTGTATGAAGGTAAGGGAATCCTCTAGGGGAAAAAAGGGGCCTAGATAATTAAAGTTATCACACTATTTTTCAAGGCAAACCTTAAAATGCTCTGCCTTCTGTGATTAAGATTGCCCCAAACAGCCAGGCAGTGGTGGCACGTGCCTTTAATCCCAGCACTCGGGAGGTAGAGGCAGGTGGATCTCTGTGAGTTTGAGGCCAGCCTGGTCTGCAGGGTGAGATCCAAGACAGGCACCAAAACTACACAGAGAAACCCCGTCTCGGGGGAAAAAAAAAAACATTGTCCCCAAACCATGTGAATCATAGGTCTTCAAGCAGTTAAAAGGAAATTTAGGATCTCTCAAACTTAAAACATGCATTTCATAGAGCCAGCCAGGATTCTCAGTGGGTAGAGACACTGGCTACCAACCCCCCCACACATCTCCTCATATTTTTAATAATAAATATTCTCATAATAAGCTTTCTAAACCAGCCAGACTTGAGGTTTGTTGAAACTATCCTGAAAAGTGTAAGGTGATAAAAATCTAAGGGTTGCTTATGGCACATGTAGAATCAGTCATTCCTTCTGTTGGGGCACATCGTCATAATTACGTCTAAGTCACAATTCTCCAAGATTAAATACACACATATGCAAACATATGTTTGTACACATACAAATACACACACACATATATGCATATATTCCCAGATAATATTGGATCTATTTCTCTGTATTTAGTATACTGATTTTTAATTTCTTTTTTAGAATTTATTCCACATTTACTTATAATGTGTATGTTTATGGGTCAGGGAGAACTTGAGTGAATTGGCTCTGTCCCTTCACCTTGTAGGTTCCAGGGCTTGAAAACAGGTCACCAGGCTTGGAATCAAGTGTCTTTACCACTAAGCTTCATGATAGTTAGCACACGTATTGTGTCTGAGACTCAGAAATTTTCAAGGTATCACTTGAACAGCCATAATTTGACCAGTTTGGTTTATTGCTATTCATAGGTGGCTTATTCTATGAGGATAAGAAAATTCATAATCTGTCTGGTCTCATCCAAGCATATTTTAGTTTTTTGGGTCTGTTATAAGAAATGACTTTTTGTAGCGAACAATTCCCTCCAAATTACTTATTTTTATTTTTATTTAAAAGCTTTTTTTCCATTTTGTACACCAACCACAGTTCCCCCTCCCTCCCCTCATCCCACTCACTTCCTACCTTCCCCTATCACATCCTTGGTCCACTCCTCAGAGAAGGTAAGGCCTCCCATGGGGAGTCAACAAAGTCTGGCATATCAAGTTGAGGCAGGACCAAGCCCCTCCCCACTGTATGGAAGCTGAGCAAGGTATCTCTCTACAGGGAATTAGTTCCTAAAAGCCAGTTCATGCACCAGGGATAAATCCTGGTCCCACTGCCAGTGGCCCCACAAACTGCTCAAGCCACACAACTGTCACCCATATTCAGAGGGCCTAGTTCGGTCCCATGCAGGTTCCTCAGCTGTCAGTTCAGAGTCAGTGAGCTCCAACTAGCTTTGGTCAGCTGGCTCTGGGTTTCCCCATCATGATCTTGAGCCCTTTGCTCATATAATCCCTCCTCCCTCTCTTCGACTGGACTCTGGAGCTCCACACAGTTCTTAGCAGTGGGTCTCTGCATCTGCTTCCATCAGTTATTGGGTGAAGGTTCTATGATGACAATTAGTCGTCAATCTGATTACAGGGGAAGGTCAGTTCAGGGACCCTCTCCACTAATGCTTGAAGTCTTAGCTGGTGTCATCCTTGTGGACTCCTGGGAATTCCCCTAGCACCAGGTTTCTCCCTAACCCCATAATGACTCCCTCTATCAAGATATCTCTTTGCTTGCTCTCCTTCTCTGTCCCTCCCCTAAGTAGAACATCCCCGTGTTCCCTCATGTTCTCCTGCCATCTCCCCTTACTTTCTTCCCCCATCCCCATGCTCCCTATTTACTCAGGAGAACTTATATATTTCCCCTTCCTAGGGGGATCCATGCATGTCTCTTTTAGGGTCCTCCTTGTTACCTAGTTTCTCAGTATAACCAAATTACTTCTTAAAAGTTCCAGAGTTAAGGAGTTCCAAGTGGCTTACAGTGATTGAGATCTTAGCAGGGTTGTGAAGCTTTTGTGAGAATCTGAAAAAACAAATCTAGCTTTTGTTGTTGTTCTTCTGCTGTTGTCAGATTTATAACCTTGACCCCATATCCTGGTTCTTGTCCTTTCCTGTCTTCAAAGTCAACAGTGGTCTGTATTATTATCTTCCTCCCATCCTCTCTTATTCTGTCTCTGATTCTCCAAAATCTCTATCCCACATTAAATAGCTCTGTGTTTACCTTGCTCCTACATGGATTACATCTTTAAAAGTCAACTGGTTAACAAGTTTAACACAGATTGAAACTGCAATTTCCTTTCCCATGTATGCTAACACAGTCACATTCTAGGGAATAGAATGTAGACATCTGTGTGAGAGACAGTGTTTTGCATACCACATCAGTATGTTCCAATATGGTAGAATTATTCTTGTTGTGGGCCTCCGAGATTTGGCTCAGGCTGGAAGTCTTCCAACGAAGATGCAAGACTGTTATTATTTCTCAATTTCTATAAGGAATTGTGCCAGAATTTTGAAGGGTATTGAATTGAATCAGAAGATTTCATTTAATGGGATGACCATTTTTACAATTTTAACCCTACTCTTCTGCCTTAGTCTCTGTACTATTGCTGTGAAGAGACACCATGGCCTCAGTAACTCGTATAAAGAAAAGCATTTAATTGAGGCTTGCTTATAGTTTCAGAGGTTCAGTTCATCATCACATGGCATGAAGCATTGCTGGAAGCATGATAGGAAGCACGGCTATGCTCAGGCAGTCATGGTGCTGGAAAGGAGCTAAGAGTTGTACATGTAGATCCTCAGGCAGCAGGAAGAAAAAGAGCCACTGGGCCTGGCTTGGGCTTCTTCAAATCCCAAAGCCCACACCCAGGTACACTCTTCCTCTAACAGGGACACACCCACTACAAAAAGGACACACCCACTTCAAGAAAGCAACACCCATCCCAACAAGGCCTTACCTCCTTACTTATCTCAAGTTGGGCCACCTCCTATTGAGTAAGCATTCAGATATTCGAGCCTAATGGGGTTCATTCCGATTCACACCACCACGCATTCCACAAGCATGGGAGGTATTTTCATCTTCTAATGTCTTCTTTGCTTTCTTTCTTTAATGTCTTAAAGTTTTATTATACAGATTTTTCACTTGTTTGGTTAGAGTTATCCCAAGATTTACTTTGAGGTTATTATAAAGCACCTTTCCTTAATTTATTTCTCTGTATGTTTGTCATTTATATATAAGTAGATTACTGAATTTTGTGTGTTAATTTTGTATCCTGTTACACTGTTGAAAGTTTTTTATCAGATGTAGAAGTTTATCAGCAGAGTTTTTAGGGACCTTTTATTTATAAAATCATAATTGCAAATAAAGACACTTTGACTTCTCCCTTTCCTATTTGTACCCTCTTGATCTTCTTCAGTTGTCTTATTGCTGTAGCTAAGATGTCAAGTACTCCATTGAAGAGTTACGGAGAGTAGAAATATCCTTGTCTTGCACCTAATTTTAGTGGAAATGCTTGAGTTTTCTCTCTGGTTAAGATGATATTGATGCTGGGTTTGCTGTTAATTGCCACTATTATGTGAAGGTATTTCCCTTGTATCCCTAGTCTCACAAGACTATTTGCTTACCTCTGCTGTATCCAAAGACACAGTCAACAAGAACCACAAAATGCTGGGCGGTGGTGGTGCACACCTTTAATCCCAGCACTTAGGAGGCAGAGGCGGGTGGATCTCTGTGAGTTCGATGCCAGCCTGGTCTGGGAAGTGAGTTCCAGGAAAGGCTTAAAGCTACACAGAGAAACCCTGTCTCAAAAAACCAAAACAAAAAACAAAAAACAAAAAAACAAAAAAAACTACAAAACACAAAATGCCCAACATAGATCAAGCCAAACAATATCTTTGTGATAATGTCATGATATTGAGACCTCACTTTAGCACTGTCATCTTGCCCACATGTTTTATGCTAACATCCCAAATAAAACAATGATATGAAGGTATGGGATCTGGGAAAATACTCTTTTTGATTAATTTCAGTAATATGAATTCACTTTAGTTTTCTGAAAGTCAGAAGTGGATGTAGGGTGAACTCTGCAACTGATTCACTGTGAATCAAAAAAAAAAAAATAAGAGGGTTGAAGAGTTGTTTTAGTTGTTAAAGCACACAATATCCTTCTGAGGACCAGATTTCCTTTCTAGGACCCACAACTCCCTGAACCTCCAGTTCCAGGGGATCCCTCCTCTGATCTCCAATCACTGCAGGAATCTGGTACATAGACATACATGTAAACAAAACATCCAAATACATAAAATAAAGAAATTTAAAAGCAAAAATGAAGAAAATTAAATCATGGAACCTACAGGAAAACATGTAGAATAGGAAATTATTTTGCTATTGGAAATTATTTTGCTATTCAAAATAAACTGTGAGGTGTGTGTGTATGTGTGTGTGTGTGTGCTATGTGTATCGTATATGGGTATGTGCAGACAAATTGAGTATGTTTATAGGAGCATGCATATGGAAATCAGAGGTCAAAGTTGGATGTTTCCCTTATTGCTCTCCACCTTGGTTTTTGAAGAAGGATCTTTCTTTCAGTCTGGTGGTCATAGTCTCTCAAGAAAAGCAGGACAAGCAAGCTCGAGGGATATATCTGTCTTCTCACCATACTTCTGGTAACATTCAATTCCTGCCAAGGGCAGATTTTTAAGTGGGTACTTAGTATCCAAACTTAGATACAGATATTTGTGCTGTAGGTATGTTACCCATTGTGCAGTTTCCTTAGTTCTTCACCATGGTCTTTGAGGAGATGTCAACACAAAGTCACAAGCATAGATGGCTCCATTGTCTCTTAGAAATAACTATGCCACAGGATTCCTGTTTTGCTCACTCAGTGGCTTCTACATGCTATAATAATTACAATCTTTCTGCTTACTCCTGTGGTATTCTGTGCTAAGTAACCAAGGCCTTTATTAAGTCATGTTCATACAGTCATCTATACTGTACATCACAAAACTCTCAACATTTATTATCCACGTTACCTGTGTGTACGTTGCACTAAGAAATATAAATAGAACCTGATGAGTAAGTGTTGGGAGGCATAAGAGGGCTCCGAGTGGGGGTATTGATGATGAGCTGGAGTCCTAGCCCTTGAGTTTTGGAAGCGCTGAGATCAGTATTATTTCAAGGTCATCTTCAAATACAAAGCAAGTTTAAGGTCGGCCTTTGCTAAAAAGGAATTTGTCTAAAAGAATAAATAGTAAGTTTAGTTGAATTGGTGAACCAGTGATAAATATAGCAGAGATCAACAAGTGTGAGATTTTACAAATGACGTACCTAAGTCAAGTTTTCAATAAAGGAATTCCCACAAAGATAATTTAGAGAAGTTTGAGAACAGTACTGAAGTCATGGATAAGAATTTTTTATTTCTTTTTAATTTTTTTAATCTTATACCCTACAAGGTGGCAAATGGGGATAGAAACTTGCTGTGAGGCTAGAGTACCTGTGTTGGACTCCTGGGACCCACATGGGCACATTGAACATTAAAATCCAAATGAGAACACTGGGTTCAGACTAACATGATTTCAAAAGAACATTGGATACTGGAAAATTGAGATGTAATGTCTGTTATGAGTTTTGTTTCATTTTGTTTGTCTGTTTGTTTTGTTTATCTTTTTTTCCCTTTAAGTGAAATAAAATCTTTCTCTTATCCAGATTCTTTTTTTTTCATCTTTATTCTTTTTCATTTACTTTACATACCAACCACAGTTTTCCCTCCCTCCTCTCTTTCCATTCCCTTCCCCAACCTCCCATCCATCTTTCCCATCCACTCCTCCTCCATTCAGAAAGGGCCAGGCCTCCTATGGGAGTCAACCAAGCATGGCATATCATGTTGAGACAGGACCAAGGTCATCTCCCTGCATCAAGGCTGGCCTAGGCAGCTCTGCATGGGGAATGGGTCTCAAAAAGGCAGCTCATGCAGCAGGTACAAGTCCTGATCCCAGTGCTAGGGGCCCCACAAACAGATCAAATGACATAACTAACAACTGTCACCCACATTCAGTGTGCCAAAGTCTGTCCCTTGCAGGCTCCCTACCTGTTGGTCCAGAGTCTGTGAGCTCCAATTAGTTCAGATCAGCTGTCCCTGTGGGTGTACCCTTCATGATATTGACTCTACTTGCTCACACAATCCCTCCTCCCTCTAGTCAACCTGAGCTTGTTCCAGTGCTTGGCTGTGCATCTCTGCATCTGCTTCTGTCAGTTACTGGATGAAGACTCTCTGTTGACAATTAAGGTAGTCACCAATTTGATTACAGGATAAGTCCAGTTTAGGCACACTCTCTACTACTGCTAGGAATCTTAGCTAGGGTCATCCTTGTTGATTCCTAGGAGTTTCCCTGGCATCAGGTTTCTCTGTAACCCCAAAATATCCCCCTTTACCAAGATATCTTTTTTAGTACTCTTTCCCTCTGTCCCACCCTCAATTCAACCAACCCCATCCCTCATGTTCCCATCCTGCCATCCCTTACCCTCCAGAACCTCCTCTAACCCAGTCTACCCAGAAGATCTCATTTGTTTCCCCTTCCCCGGAAAATCTATGCATCCCTCTTAGGGTCCTTTTTGTTACCTAGCTTCTCTGGGGCTGTGGATTGTATCCTGATTAGCCTTTGCTTTACATCTAATATTCACTTATGAGTGAGTACATACCATGTTTGTCTATCTAGGTCTGGGGTACCTCAGGATGATTTTTCTATTTCCATCTATTTGCCTGCAAATTTCATGATGTCATTTTTTTAACCACTGAATAATACTCCATTGTATAAATGTACCACATTTTCTTTATCCATATGAAAAATACTGTGATGAACATAGTTAAGCAAGCATCCTTGTGGTATGATTGAGCATCCTTTGGGTATATGGCCAAGACTTGTATAGTTGGGTCTTGAGGTAGATTGATTCCAAATTTTCTTAGAAACTTCCATACTGATTTCCAAACTTTATATGGAAAAAAACAAAAACAAAACAAAACAAAACAAAACCAAGGATCACTAAAACAATCCTGTAAAATAATGAAAATTCCAGAGGTATCAGCATCCCTGACTTCAAGCTCTACTATAGAGCTATAGTAATAAAAGCAGCACAGTATAGGCATAATACCAGACAAGTGGATCAATAGAATTAAATGGAAGACCCTGATGTAAATCCACATACTTAAGAACACCTGAATTTTGACAAAGAAGACACATTTATACAATGGAAACAAGAAAACATCTTCAACAAATTGTGCTGGCATAACTGGATGTTCACATGTAGAAGATTGCAAATAGATCTGTATCTGTCACCATGCACAAAACTCAAGTTCAAGTGAGTCAAAGACCTCAACATAAATCTAGTTACACTGAGCCTGACAGAACAGAAAGTGGGAAGAAGCCTTGAATGCATTGGCACAGGTGACTACTCCTGGATATAACACCAATAGCTCAGACACTGAGAGCAACAATTAATAAATGAGCCTTCCTTGCTCAGATTCTTTAAGTATATAATAGAGATAGGAAGCTTCTAGAGTCATAGATCAGGATTATTGAGGTGAATGCAGTCATATTGTTCTAAGCTGGGCAGGTCCCAAACTTTCCGAGACCTTGCTGATAAGAATTGAGAATTTTAACTTGGATCAAAATTGTAGTGTTTGGCATAGGGATAAACAAGTCAACTCAAAAACCTTTTCCTTTGCCCCTATTTCTGCTCTTCTTACCTTAGCTTCCTCTGTGATTAGTTACAGAAATATCAAAGTATCAGGAGTCATTCATTCATCTTCATGTTTTCTGAGCTATGACTTAAGGGAAAATTCATTAAAAGGATTACAAGCCTCTGTCACTGGGCATAATTTAAATTTGGATGTAAGCATTCTTGTCAATACTATTGCATTTGTTTCTGAGAATAACAAATAATACACAACTCACACTTTTCTACTAGAAAATATATTAGTAATTAAATAAATTTGCATATGGTAAATATTAGAACAATTCTATCATGTTGATTTTCTTGTTCATGTGTCTATGATTCATCTTGATGCATAAGAATATAAATGAAAGTGTCAAAGTTTCATCTGTGTATGTGTGTACATATGTGTGTGGATGCATATGTGTGTGGATGTGTATATGTATATATGAGCATGTGTGGATATAAGTATATTTATGTATGTGTGTTTGTGTGTAAGTACATGGATTTGTGCATCTGTGTGTGTGTGTGTGTGTGTGAGAGAGAGAGAGAGAGAGAGAGAGAGAGAGATATGCCCACCCAAGAGAATGCTGCTGTGTATATATTATTTCTTCAGTAAAGGTTTTTATTATAGGAAATGATGAATAGTTGATGACTGATTATAAGTTACCTGGTGATTACTGCCTTAATATCAATTTTTAAAATTTTACTCTTACCAATAAACTGTAAAATAATGATATTTAACTTCTTCCATTAAGCACACATATTTATCTGTATTACACATGGGTCTCACAAAGATTGTACTATTGTAACTATGTGAGTTTTCAACAAGTATTTGAAAAACTTACATTTTATTTAATGAACATTAGATGAAACACAGTTCATTTAGATTTTTATCCTTTAACTAGATAAATATTGTTTCCAATATAGTGTTAGACAATCACAATTTTGATACATTGAATATATTTTATACATAAATTTAAAAGATTCATATAATGAAAACTACCTTATTCTTTGTACAAATTATTTTTACACCTCTGTGACAGCATACATGACAAATGTAACCAAAGGAAGAATTTGAGTTTGCTCATGGTTTAAGGAGATCTAGATAGTCATAGCAAAGAAGTTGTGGCAGCAGGAAAATAAAACACATGGTTGTCTGAATCTACAATCCAAAAGCAACGAGAGATGAATGCTGAGGCCTAGCCGGTGTCTTCACTTTATTTTTTATTTAAGTCTGGGCCATGGCACAGCATCTTTCATGCTCAGCATACATACTCCTTCTTGAGTTAAAATTCTATAGCAAACCTCAAAAAGACATCCACAGAAGCATGTCTCCTGTTACATCCATATCCATATCCAGTCCTTTGTACAAGGAAGAGTAGCCATCAAATATTTACCCTCTGTCAATCAACTTGAAACCAGAAGATATAACTTGTAAACTCTCCTTACTGTTAGTTCTCAAAGGTGAATGACCCTTTCATATCACAAAATGTGTTTAGTTCAATTATAAAGGTCCCTGAAGTCTTAACAGTTCTAACAATGTTTAAAAAGCCTAAATTTCAAACTCTCTTCTAAGTCTTAAATCATTCTTTAATGTGAAGTTGTGTGTGTGTGTGTGTGTGTGTGTGTGTGTGTGTGTGTGTGTGTTTAAGGTCAAATTCATTGAATTCACCTGAAACATACCAGCTAAGCAGAACAGGGAAAGAAGCAAGCCAACTGAAGACCCTCCCAACTCCTTCCTGCCCTTCAAATCCAATCCCTCAGTTTCATCCCTTGCACTGCAATAGAACACCAGGTGCAGCCTTCCTTTACCTTTGCCCACATAAACTGTGGGTCCCACAGCCATCCCCTCCTGACCTACTTCCCCACACTAGTCACTTTATGCCAGTTTCCAAATCCAATAAGTACCTCCTGCTAACACACATTCCGAGCCTGCCAGAAAACCGGAGGCTGCTTGCAAACCTCCTCTTCTCTGTCTGCTGTCTAAATCCAGTCCCCACAGTCTCATCCCTAGGGCTACAGAAGAACACCTGTGGCAGCTTTTCCTGCCCCCATACCCATCTTCTATGGTTCCCACAGACCTTCTCCTTCTAAACTTCATCCCCCAAATTTCTTGCTTTGTCCCTATCCCAACCCCAGTGCACCTCCTGTTAAAACAAGGACAGCTTCCCTCAGGCCAACATGTAAGCAGCAGCTGGACCCATATCTCTCTTACTGTTCTTGAGATCTAATCCTCCCAGTCTCATCCTTAACTCTCTCTGTAGAAGGAAACCGTTGCGGGCCTCCTTTTCCTCTCGGACCCAATTTCCAAGGGAATACAAAGACCTTGGCCTCCAACTTTCTTCCTCAGGACTCACTTGATTATCCAAGCCTACAATATCACCAGGTATTCCCTGTGAACACAACAGCTTAGCATGCCAGGAAAACAGGAAACACGCAGCATCACACTTTCTAAAAATCCAGAGAGAAAACAGAAACCAACTAACAAACCAATAAACAATAAACCAATAAAACAAACAACACCCCTCAACCTTCCAGGAATTGGCAGCTAGAACAACTATCATCCCAAACTCACAAGGAGAAATTCATCAATAGGACATTTCAGTTCTTAACATCTATTCCTCAAACACAAGGGCACCCATAATTGTAAAAGAAGCAATGCACAGCTTAAAACATATATTGACTCTCACACACTGACAGTGAGAGACTTCAGCCCCTACTGCACCAATGTAGAAGTCAACTAGACAAAAACTAAACAAAGAAATATCCAAGTTAATAGATATTATAAACAAAATGGACCTAACAGATGTTTATAGAATGCTTTATCCAAACACAAAAGAATATACAATCTCTGCACCTCATTGAACTTTCTCCAAAATTGACTAAATGCTTGAACACAAAACAAGTCTCAACAAATACAAAAAGTTGAAATAATTTTGTGAATCCTAGCATATGACTACAAAGTAAAGCTAAATAGTAACATCAATAGAAAACTTACAATTCATGGAAACTGAACAACTCTCAACTAAATGACAAATGGTCTAGGACAGAAATAAAGAAATTAAAGGCTTCCTAGAAATCAATGAAAATTAATACAAGGCATACAAACTTATGGGACACAATGAAAATGGTACTAAGAGGAAAATTCAGTCTCATATATGCTTATATAAAAATAAATGGAAGCCGGGCAGTGGTGGCACACGCCTTTAATCCCAGCACTCGGGAGGCAGAGCCAGGCGGATCTCTGTGAGTTCGAGGCCAGCCTGGGCTACCAAGTGAGTTACAGGAAAGGTGCAAAACTACACAGAGAAACCCTGTCTCGAAAAACCAAAATAAATAAATAAATAAATAAATAAATAAATAAATAAATAAATAAATAATAAAAAATAAATGGAGTGATCTCATATTACCAACTTAACAGTACACTTGAAAGCTCTAGAACAAAGAGAATAAACCACACTCAATAGAAGTAAATGGCAGGAAATAATCACAAATAGAAAATATAAATAAATAAATAAAATAGAATGATTCAAAGATTCAATTTAACAAAGATTTGCTTCTTTGAGAAAATCAATAAGATAGACAAACATTTATCCATACTATCTGAAAGGTAAAGAGAGAGAGAGAATGCTCAAATTAACAAAATTAGAAAGGAAACGGGTGATATAACAACAGAAACCAATTTCAATCCAGAGAATCATGAGGGCGTATTTTATAAGTTTATACTCTATAAAATTCTATAAACTAAATGAAAAGGTAATTTCCATAATATATATGATTTACTAAAGTTAAATTAAGATAAGATAAAACAATTTTGATAGTACCATAACCCCTAGTAAAATAGAAGCCGTCAATAAAAGCTTCTTAACCAAAAAAACAAAACAAAACAGGGCCAGGTGATTTTATTGCAGAATTCTATCAGACTTTCAAAGAAGAGTTAACAACAATACTCTTTAAGTAATTCCACAATAAAGACACTGAAGCAACCTTTCCCAGGTTACTATATGAGGCCACAGTTACCCTGATACCAAAACTACATAGAGTTTCAGAAAGAAAATGAATTACAGACCAATTTCCCTTAAGAACATAGATATGAAAGTATTCAATACAATATTTGCAAATAGAATCTAAGAACATATCCATTTTATCCACCATGATCAAATATGATTCCTCCCAGAGATATAGGAATGGTTCAAACTATGAAAAACAATAAATTTAATCCACTATATAAACTAAGTGAAAGAAAAAAATGATCATTTCACTAGATGAAGAAAAGGCTTTTGACAATATCCAAGAATACTTCATGATAAAATTTCTTGAGAGATTAAGGATACAAGGGACACCCCTAAATATAATAAAGGCCACTTACAACAAGCCTATCACCAACATCAAATGAATGGAAATAAACCCAAGAAATTCCATTAAACTTAGGAACAAGTAATCTTGTTTTCCTATCTCTATATCTACCCAATACTGTATCTTAGCTAGAGCAATATGAATACTGAAGAACATCAAGGGGATACAAATTGAAAAGGAAAAAGTCAGAGCATCATTATTTACAGATAACATGATACTGTTCATAAGAGATGCCATAAATTTCCCTAGGGAGTTTCTACATCTGATAAATACATTCAGCAAATTAGCTACATACAAAATTACCCCACAGAGATCAGTAGCCCTCCTATATAACAATGATAAAGAGATTGAGAAAAAAAATCCGGGAAACCACGACTTTCACAATTGGCTCAAAAAATGCAAAGCAACTTTGGTTAACTTTAATCAAGCAAGTGAAAGAGTTGTATAATAAAAACTTCAAGTCTTTGAAGAAAGAAATTGAAGAAGATATCAGAAGATACAAAGATCTCCAATGGTCATAGATCAGTTGGATTAACATAGTAAAAATGGCCATCCTACCAAAAACAAACCATATATTCATCATTATTCCCATGAAAATTACATCACAACTCCTTATAGGCATTCACAAGAATATTAGCAACTTCATCTGGAAAAACAAAAAACCAGGATAGTTAAAACTGAGCAGAGCAATAAAAGAACTGTTGTCGGTATCAACATCCCTGACTTCAAGTTCTACTACAAAGCTATAGTAACAAAAGCCACATGGTATTGGCACAAAAACATAAAAATTGAATTGAAGACCCAGACAAAAACCCACATCTTTGGAGACCTGATTTTTTGATAAGTCAGAGATACATATTAGGAAAAAAAAAAAAAGAAACAGCATCTTCAACATATGATGATGGTCAAATTGGATGCCTGCCTGCTTGTAAAAGAATGCAAATATGATGGGTGATGTTGCTCTGTATGCTGTGAATGTGTTGCTCTGATTGGTTGATAAATAAAATGCTGATTGACCAGTAGCCATATAGGAAATATAGGCAGGATAAGCAGACAAGGAAAATTCTGGAAAGAGGAAGGGTAAGTCAGGAGTTGCCAACCAGACACAGGGGAAGCAAGATGTGAAGGCAGAACTGAGAAAAGGTACCAAGCCATGTGGCTAAACATAAATAAGAATTATCAGTTAATTTAAGGGTAAGAGGTAGCCAGTAATAAGCTTGAGCTAATGGCCATACAGTTCGTAATTAATATAAGCCTCTGTGTGTTTATTTTGGTCTGAGTGTCTGTGGACCAGGCAGAACACAGGAAAACTTCCAGCTACAAATGGCGCCCAATGTGGGGCACGAGTTTCCACCTAAAACCTGAGAAAGCTTTTAAAAATAAATTCTAAAAGGGAGCTGAAAACAGCTTCTTAGTTGTGTCTCTCAGGCAAGCCATGAGCTACGGTATGGTGGGTTCACAGCGGCATATGGGCTTAAGTAGAGCATGGTGGATTCCTGCCACTGTACACTCTGCAAGGTGCACAGTGTGGTGCATGGTGGATTTAGCTTTTGCTAGTACTAAAAAAAATCGGTTTCTGGGCTACATGCTGCTTTGATGGAGGCACAGACCACTGCTTCACAGAGTCAGCAGTAAATGTAGTTCTGCCATGTTGGAAAACTGAGGTAGGCAGAGCCAGCAGCCAAAGCTGCCATTTCAGTCCTAGTAATGCTACAGTTTAAAGCTATAGATTTATAATAAGGCAGATTCAGATGGAATAAAACTTTTAATGGTTTACCGTGTGTGTAAAAATGTATGTAGGCTTGGAAGAGAGAAGACAATGAATATAGACAGTGACGTAAAGAAATATTTAAAAAATAAAGTCTTTAAAGAGACAGTAAAGATAATATAAAAATAACCCATATAAAGATGGAAATCCCACAGAGAGTCTGAATTATATTGTCTCTGGAAATTTAAATTACAGAGAGACATTTGATTAAAAAGGCTACTCAGTTAAACCAATGTGTATGTTTTAAAGGTGTCTTGACTATAAAATTTGGGTGTAAAGTTATGTTGCTTTGGAAACAAGGCTCTGCTTTTGTTTCCACAGAAAATGAGAACCTATGGATGGCTTCCAGGCTAATATGGCTTGACCAGTCAAGACTGCCTGAAAGATTTCCGATGACACCATGGCCCAGGTAATCCAACATCGAGAATGGCTTCAAGGCAATTGGCTTAGACAATGCAGCCTCAGAGAGTATTCTAGTCAGGACTTAACTATAATTCTTAATTTTCTCAGGATCCCCATAAGATTGCCAGCACCCTCAACCAGTTGGAAGTAGTGTGACAAGCTACCCCCAAATTCACAAAATATTATTTATAAATGTTTATTTTTTATTTAAAGGGGGTTGATGATGAATACATTTTTTTCTAATAGAAGAAAGGGAGATATAATATGAAAATATAGGATGTAGATATGATAGGATGAAAGGGTGGATTGTTGATCCTACTTTTAAAGAGAAACTTGTTTAAAATGTTTTACATTGGTATAGATTTTAGTTTATTGATGCAAATTTAAAGTTAATTTTGTTATTCTGCATATATATTTCTACTCCCATTTAAGGTATTATGCTTGTGCAGCTCATTTTAATTGTAATGGATAATTAATAAATACAGATTAATAATTATTCTTGCATGATAGTCAAACTTATAGTCATATTACATTTTCTAGATATACATGTAAATATATTTCAGATAGATAGGTAATCTTCAAACACTTCAAAGACCTACAGAATATGGCATTTAATTTTTTTTTTTTTTTGGTTTTTTTCGAGACAGGGTTTCTCTGTGTAGCTTTGCGCCTTTCCTGGAACTCACTTGGTAGCCCAGGCTGGCCTCGAACTCACAGAGATCCACCTGGCTCTGCCTCCCGAGTGCTGGGATTAAAGGCGTGCGCCACCACCGCCTGGCCTTAAAACTTAGATTTTCTGGACAATGAAACATATCTGTTCCTGGCAGCACTGATTTACTTCAAAGAGAAAGATGGGCATCATAGACTCTCCGTATGGAGTTTATCTTCTTCATGGCAAAAATAGCCACTTGGGCAAGAAACTGTTCTTGCCTGGACTGTTGGACAAAATGTTGTATCAACTGGACATGCAGGACCCATAGGAAGGTGACCACTGAACTTTGCAAGGA
>CABHPH010147657.1:2268-14493 GCA_902168325.1 Peromyscus nudipes | reverse complement strand
TTTGGCAAACAGAGTAATTATTAGACCACAAGATGATCTCTTAGTGCCTATACTCTCAGGTATTTTCAGATTTAGATCATACACTTTTAAAGTAATTGTAAATACTTCTGTAGTCGGTATTATATGCTACATATTTGACCATTACGTAGGTATTAGCTCATTTAATCAATCATTAAGGAGCTTGCAGTTATCTCCATTCTGTTGGAAGGGAAACTGAGGCTAGGGAGGTTAGATAGCTTGCTGAAGTTCATGCATCTCCTAAGTGGCATCTTGTGGCATCTCGTTAACTTTCTGTTTGGACTGTTTCTCTCTAGGTGTTATAGAGACTTCGGACCGACTGGACAGGGAATCGACTTCGCACTACTGGCTCACAGTCTATGCCACGGATCAGGGTGTGGTACCCCTGTCGTCCTTCATAGAGGTCTACATAGAGGTGGAGGATGTCAATGACAACGCACCACAGACATCGGAGCCTGTGTACTATCCAGAGATAATGGAAAATTCACCCAAGGATGTGTCCGTGGTCCAGATTGAGGCATTCGACCCCGATTCCAGCTCCGGCGACAAGCTGACGTACAAAATTACAAGTGGCAATCCGCAAGGGTTCTTCTCGATACATCCTAAAACAGGTACGTCGGCACTTTTAGATGGGCTGTGTATGTGTGAGCACACTCTCCCACTTGAGGACTAAGTTAGCATTTCTGTGTTGCTGAGCTTTCTTTGGCTTGGCTCTTCCCTTTCCTTTTCAGATGAACCTTTATCTGTGGGTGGAATTCAATCCAAACCTGTGTTTAAACCTCATGGGGCTTCCCACCATGTAACTCAGTGGTTCTCAGCGTATGGGTCGCGACCCCCCTTTCTAACAACCATTGGAAAAGCATTTATATTATGATTCATAAACAGTAGCAAAATTATAGTTATGAAGTAACAGCGAAAATCATTTTATGGTGGGGGAAGGGGTCACCACAACATGAGGAGCTGCATTAAAGGGCCGCAGCATTAGGAAGGTTGAGAACCACTGATATGGCTGGTTTATGATTTTGCTTCCCAGTAAAGCTTTGCACTCTGGGCCTAAAGCAGTTTCCATTATTTCAATACTAGTTCAACCATGATAAAATAAACCCAGAGCAAATTTTGCTACTGTGTATCTGAATTGTTATAATGGCGCTTTATTTGGGAAGAGTATTAGGTTTTATTTCATAGTTCATTGCTTTGTGAGTACTGATTTAAGTTTTATTCCCAGCGCTCTGACTGTAGGTAACAGAACTGGGGCTAAGCCACCATAGGGTTGGAAGCCATCACTTTCATGAACTGATGCCCCAGCCATTTCCTTCTTTGTTCTAAGTCTGGGACCCCACAGGGGCTGGAGAGACAGCTCCGTGGTTCAAGAGCATGTCCTCCTCTCGCAGAAGACCCAAGTTCAATTCCCAGCACCCACTTTGGGTGGCTCTCAACCTTCTGTAACTTCAGCTTTGGGGTGTCTAATGCCTCTGGCCTCTGTGGCACCTGCACTCACAGGCACAAATTTGCTCACTGATAAACACACATGCTCATAGTGGAAGAAAGTAAAAGTGTGTGGTATGACCCTCTGCTTCTTCGAAGGTTAACGCCATGACCAGCGGATCTTCCTCCATCCTGTGAGCCCACAATCTCTGCTCTTCTACATTGGCTAATGTGTGTCATTCCTGTCTTGGTTCTTAGGCCTCTTTATTTCCCACGCTGAAAGGAGATGATCAGTGTAGTTATCATTTTGCACAGTGAGCAACTTGGCTGCGTTTGAGCTATGAAAACCTTACGTGTTGAGTGCAGAAGAATTTTATTATTAGTCAGTTAAAACAACAGCTACTGTATGACGTTGAAAGGACACTTTCCTTGTAGAATGATGAAATGGCTTACTTAGCCTGTCAGTTACTGGCCTGAAAAATAGTGTGTGTTTCTTTCATCTTTGCTGGTAGAATCTGATGAACCTGGCATTCTACAGAGCAAGGTAGATACAGCTGTCTTACCTTTGTTTGAATGTCAGAAAGTTAAGAGCTTAATCTTCCTTATCGTGTCTCCTCCACACACCATTCTTACTTCTTACTTTGTTTCCTTGAACTTAAAATGAAGCAAATCTTAAGAGGACAGGCACCTGAGTCCTAAGTTTATGGAGGAAATGCCCGTATGTAGCTACCCATGGAGGTCATGAAGGCATACTGTTCTTGATCCCTTGAAAAATGTGTTTAAGGGCTGATAATGACTTTGTGACCAAACATTTGCCCAACATATATGCAGCTAGGTTCTATTCCCTGTGTGTGTGTGTGTGTGTGTGTGTGTGTGTGTGTGTGTGTGTGTGTATAAGGGGGCTTAAATTGTTAGTTTATAAAACTCTTGTCAGCATATTTCAGCCTAACATTACCGAGACTATCTTTTCTTTTTTTCTTTTTTTTTTGGTTTTTAGAGACAGGGTTTCTCTGTGTAGCTTTGCGCCTTTCCTGGAGCTCACTTGGTAGCCCAGGCTGGCCTCGAACTCACAGAGATCCGCTTGCCTCTGCCTCCCGAGTGCTGGGATTAAAGGCGTGCACCACCAACGCCTGTCTTTTCTTTTAATAGTTGAGTGACTTCAAGATTTATTTTGTTTAGGGAATCATTATACTCTAGCTTTTTGGAAAAATTCTGGTCCAGTTTGGATTCTTAGAAAACTGAGTGTCAAGACTGATTAAGCCTTAAAAAACTGAAGTATGTAAAAAGAGAAATGATAGGGTCTGAGAGTGTTCTGTTTTTAGGAGCATTGACGGTAGCATGGTGGACCTGGAGCCTAAGAAGTAGGTTAGCATCATGGACCATGCTGAGTTTCAGGCAGCCTCTACTCTAGCAAAAGGCTTGTTTTAGCAATTTGATATGTACTGTTTTCGCTGTACAGGTGGTAATTAGGTTCCACTTTTGTTGTGAAATCAGATGAAAGTTATCCAAAAACTAAGTAAGAGTCAGAAACTTGCAACACATTGCCAGCTATAAAAGAAGAAATGTGTGAGTTTAAAATAATTTCAGAAGAGGGTTTAAGAGTCCAAAAAGCATGCCTGAACTGAAGCGGTGGTCCCAGTATTGAAAGAGAGAAAAATCTACAGGAAAAAGCCTTGATGGGATAGCTCTGCTTAAAACTGTTTAAAGAATTAAATTTCTAAAATGTTTCCATCATATGCCTTGAGTCCCTCTTTTAGATTAGATTAAGTCCCCCATGAAGAGGGAGGAAAGCAAGTGATAAATGCCTTTCTATTATCAGAGCAAATACTGCAGGTCTGGGCATAATTAATAGGAGAAAGAAAGTTAAAATTGTCTAGGTTAGGTCTCAGGAATAATGACACCAGTGTCATGTCCCCTGGAATGAGCCTGTGTCCAGCCTTGCCTTCCCTTTGAGTCTGCTCTCTGGCTCTTAGGAAATGATGCCTGTGGACTCCTGCACTCTTCCTTATCTTCTGCGTGAATACACACCCTGGAGGAGTTCACAGTGAGCTCGCACCCCTGGGTGAGAAGCACAGGTATCCTGCCGGTAAGATAGCAGGAGAAAATGCATCAGTCTCCAAACAGGTTGTTTTTTACGGCTTGAAGGCAGATAGGAGTGGAGGCTAAGTATAGTGTATGGGTCTAGTTGCTGAGAAGCGTGTTACAAACTGTATGTTTAGTAAAGAGAGTTGCACAAATCACCGTGTCTTTAAAGATCCAAAAATAGCTCTGGCTCAGCAAGCATATTGTTAAGAAAATAGAGTAAGTACAGTTTCATGAGTTATGTCTCCAAATGGTTCTAGTCTCCCAACTCAGCAGAAGATCTAAGCGGGGGTCCTCTCAAGGCCCAGTAGGGTATTAATAGGAGCCTCATCCCCTGAAACCGTATAGCAAGACCCTGAGTTGTAAGAGGTGGTTTGTTAAAATGGGGGCTGAATTGTGGGAGCTGCTGAAAGACGATCTGAAAGAAGAAAGTTCTTGTGATTTACTGACCTGGAACACCACCTGGAGACCTTAAATCAGGGTCCTTAGTAATTAACGGCCGAAGGAGAAAATCACTGGGCTGGAACTGAGATGTAGTCATAGTTAGGCCTTCCTCCTGGGACCCTGGAGGAAACAGACATTAGGGGGTTAGGCTTTAGGATTAGCGATGAGCGATCTACACTCTTAATAAGGTTAGTCCCCCTCAAGTCCTCAGAGTCCTTTGTGGGAAATGCGCCGCAGCCTGTTTCTCTTGCATGTTTCAGTTGCTTGTTCAGTGTATCTGAGACAGCCAAGGTTTTAGTGGATTGATACAGCTGTGCATTTTCTTCGAATAAGCAAATGTAGGGTGAAGTGAACATTTGCTTCCCCGTGATTATCGTCTGTCGAGTAAGACCACGGAAAACCCAACATTCATAGTGTCTGTTTGGACTTGAAGCGTTTACTGTGTTTGCACGGGGAATGCGGCCCCTGTAGTGCTTTACAGGCATGCCATTTGGAGGTGTGAAGGAGGGCAGGGAAGGGCGTGTGCCAGGTAGCGTGACCCAGCCTGTAATGAAGGTGTGTGGAGGAACTGGGGACAGACTGATGGTGTGGGGACAGTCAGGAAATAGCCCCTGGAAGTGCTGTGGGGTGGATTTTGAAGGTGAAGGAGCAGATGGAGTAGTTAGAGTCTAAGAGACAGAGCTAGGTGAATGGATAGCAGCTTGGACACTGGAATACCAGAGTAACAACTAAAGATAGCGTTCATGTTGCCTTTGTGAATAAGGACTTATTTTCCAGAGTCTGTGTAAAGCCCTTAGAACATTTTGTAGACATTTAAATGACCTCCTTATAGTCATTTTGTAAGTGAGGGAAACATCCCAATTATTTTTGTTCTTGTTGTTGACAAAAAAGATTTTTTTAAAAAAAATATTCTGGAGCTGAGTTCAGTAAATTTTTTTTTTTTTTAAGTTTTGGTCTCCAAGCGGCAAGCCTGAATGAGCTTCTTCTTTTAGTATCTTCTAGTGTTTAATTATGGTGCTGAGGCTGTCTTTCTATGTCTCAGACAGTTGTTAGTATACTAATTATAAGTAGGGTTTGATGAGATTTCTCATTTCGGGCACACGGGCAAAAGGCTTAATAATTCATTTTCCTTTCCTAACACAGACTCTTTTGTTAACAGCGTGTAGATTTTTAGTAACTTTTTTTGTTTGTTTGTTTGTTTGGTTCTATCAAATATCAGTTAGGGTCAGTTTGCTTCTTTTAACATAAATTGTGCCTCTGCTCAAGGCAAGAGAGAGACAGGAGCACAGATATTTTATTGTTTGGAGCCCTTGACACCCGCCGGCTCACGCAAGCAGCAGCATCATAGCTCCGTGGTATGCCAAGGACAGAGGAGGAGCCCCAGACAAAAGAGGCCAGTGTGAGCTTCCTTATCCTCCAGTAACCCCTGGCAACTGACTCCACCTGTGCGCGCGCCTTCACGTTATCAGCTTTGAGGAGTGCTACACAGTTTACAGTTCGTCAGATAATTTTGAAGGTTACTCCGGAGGCATGTGCCCGCTTCAGAAAAGACTGATGTCTTAGTCTCAGTGTATTTGTTATCTTCCAGGTTTTTGATGTAAAATAAGTCTTTTTTTTTTTAACTTCTAAAAAGCTCCCTTGAGGTATAACTAACATGCAGTAAACTACACATACTGGAAACCTGCAGTTCAGTAAGTCTTGACATTTGTCTGTTACCCAGGAAGCCATCACCTTGTCAAGTAGTGGGCATACCCTTCACTGCAAAGAATTTTCTTTTGGTGTTCTGTAGTTCCTGTCATTCTCCCTGCCCCCATCCCTCTATGACCTCGGCTCTGCCCCTGCCCTTATATTAGTTATATACAGTACATTTACCCTGAGAATTTCCATAGGTGGGCTGACATGATGTATCCATTTTCAGAGGAAGGTTCCACTCCTACATATTTGTTTGAGATTCATATATGATGCAGCTCTGGATGAGCCTTAAAGTCCCTTCTTGGTATCCTTCTGCAGATACAGTTTACTCACTCAGTAATGGATGGGCATTTGGTTGTTACCATGTTTGGTTATAGGAAATAATGCTGCCATTAACGTTGATAAAAATCATATCGTTCCATATCTCCTGAACTTCGTAGTTATAAATAGGTTATAAATATTCTGAAAACCATGAAGGTTGAAAGCTAATTGAGGCTTACTCTTTTTTTTTTTTGGTCTGATATCGAATGCCTTGTAAACTGTTACTTCGTCTATTTTGTTTGTTTTTGGCATCTTTAGAGTATAGCTCTGACCCCTTGATGTGGATATGAAGCTCAGTTATTGCTTTTTTTTTAAATCTTAAAAATATTCAGTTTCAGATACGCAATAAATACGCATATACTCCTCCCCCAAAAACTTTATTAAAGGAGTAGTAGATAATTCCAACCAACGTGTGTGTGTTTAAATGATCGAAATTGAACTTGCAGATTAATTTTAGATATAAACTTAGTGTCATATGTTTCTGGAGTTGGTAGACAAAGAAATTCCAGTTCCCTTTCTGTCTCTCCAAACTATACTGTTGAGGACACCCAGAATGGGCTGTCCTCTAGTTCTGGCTAGTCTGCGCTCCTCCTAATGACCATTTGTCGCCTGTGCCTACCAACACTGGGATGTAGATGTGTTTTAATGTCTGCACACATGCTGGGAATCACACGCCTCCTGGGATATATTACCTACTTTAATAAGTTGTGGATTCACATGGTACAGAATTCAAAGGGCACAGAAAGATTCCCTGTGTAGAGTCTGACTTTTACATAGTCCCCTTGATTCCTCTGTAGTATCTTAACGGCATGTTATTTTCTATATGGATGCTCTGCAATCTGGAGCCATATCGGGGCTGGAGGTGGAGGATGACAGAGCGGTTGCCTTTCACAGGCAAGCTAACTGTCTTAGTTAGGGTGACTGTTGCTGTGATGAAGTACCATGACCAAAAGCAACTTGGGGAGGAAAGGGTTTATTTCACTCACAGTTCCTTATAACAGTTCTACATCAAAAGCAGTGAGGGCAGGAACCTGGAGGCAGGACCTGATGCAGAGGCCATGGAGGGGTGCTGCTTTCTGGCTTGCTCCTCTTGGCTTGCTCAGCCTGCTTTCTTACAGAACCCAGGACAGTTATGGCTCCATCCACAACAAGATAATCGTATATTACCAATCACTGATTAAGAAAATGGCCTACAGGCGTGCCTACAGCCTGATCTTATGGAGGCATTTTCTCAACTGAGGCTCCCTCTTACCGGATGACTCTAGCTTGTGTCAAGTTGACATAAAACTAGCTGGCACACTAACCAACCTTGAGCCCCTGCTCATAACCCTTCCTCTGTTTTGCTGAGCCACTGTCCTGTCCTGCCCTGCCTGTTAGCTGGAATCAGCTAAGGACAGCCTCTCTCTGCCAGCTGTTTGATGCTATCTAATCCAGCCAACCCCAAGCGCCTTTTGCCACCTTATGTTTTTTTTTAAACACAGCAGTAAAGGCTCTTTCCACGCTTTCTGTCTCTTGACGGGTCCCCATGCTTTCCCATGTCACCCTGCTTAGGGAACATGCAGTGGGACTGTTAAGTAAACAGAATCATCTTTTGGGTTTCCCACACTGAATAATAATGCAGTCTCTATTTCCAGACACAGAGGCAACTGCTTATATTTCTTTTCACTCTTAGGTAAGCAAGGCAAAACGCTTGTTGTTTTGCTCACATCTTGTTAACGCAGGAGTTGACAACCTGTACCCACTGATAACACATCTTTTGTTCTTCCCCGAGGTACTATGCTTAGAAAAATTCCTTTAGCATAGTTATTGATGGACTTGGCACATTATTATTACTTGACTATAGGTGTGTGTCCCTCCTTTCTCTGCCCATTCCATTGACCTTTATCTCCTCTAGTAAATAGGTTACCTTTTACAGATTTTCATTCACTGCTGTCTTTCTTCCTGTCTGGAGAGAAATATAAGAGGAATTTTATTTTGTGGCTGCACTAAATAGGTTAGAAATGGGTAGCAAGCCCAAGGAAGGCATCTTTGTTTTATATGTGTGGTTATATCAGCAGGCACATTCCAAGTCCATCTCCTGGATCCAGCCGCATCATTTATTTCTGTCTACTTGAGATTTAAAGATGGCTTTGAAATTTCATGGTGGCTTTTTTTCTTTTCCTTCTTCTTTTGGGCAGTAATGGGGATTGAACCTAAAGACCCATGTATGCTAGGCAAACACTATGGCTGAGCTACAACCCATGGGTTGGATTGAGGTCCTACTCAAAGCCTGTTTATTTCTGGGTTGGTAGTTTAGTACACATCCAGATTTTCGAAGTGCCGCTGGTGCTCTTTTTGGACTAATTTCCACTGTGTATCTCAGTTGTCTTAGAGAAATGAGCTTCAAGGAGACAGTCAGCGAGATGCGGGGCGTCTACCCACCAACCCCACAGTTCCCCAGTTTTCTTGAGTGCGAGCAGCAGGAAATATTAGAAGGATTTAGATTGTGGAGATAAACAGAAAATAAAGGATAGCTTCGAGAGGGCCTGGAACCTATTCCAACAGGCCCTGACTGTCTCTGCCCTAGAGTATTTATAGAGACGCCAAGGGGTGGAGCAAAAGACCTCCTCCCAGCACAGCCAAGTGCAGACCATCTCAGACACCTGCACTCAGGCCCCATGGTCCTAATCATCCTCTCTATGCAGACCTGCTGGGTAAAGCCACAAGGAACCTGAAAACTCCCACAGAGAGACCAGCAAACCTTGGTTTTTCTTTCTTTGTTTTTTTATTATTTTTTGTTGTTGTTGTTTACTTATACTTTCTAACCCTTCAGCCTCTCTTGGCTTCATTTTAACCCTTCGTTGGGAGCATAAAGCACGCTCTTCTTTCTCTGTGCTTTGTATTTTGTATTTTACAGTCACGTTCACACCCTTACACCTCTGAAATCTTCGTAGGGACCTTGTGAGAAGGGTAGAGTCAAAACACTTACTTGCATTTTCCCCACTTTACCAATAATTACATGACTCCAGAGAGGTCAGGACCACCCAGGGGCCCAAGCCATAGGCATGGATCTCCTAGCTGCTGCTGCTTGGTATAGTGGCTTTGATGTGTGAGTGTGGGTTCGCAGCCATTATTATTCATCACAAGAATGCTGTGTCGTATAATAGTTGCTTGTAGGCTGATAGTGTTTCTGTGGCACTTTTCAGATGAAAACCACAACACTCTTAAATGGCACAGAAGTTTAAGCTTGCTGCCATTAACAGTGTACAGCAGAAACCACTGGACAGTTTTTGTGTAAAAGGCCACAAAAGTTTTCAGGTAGGCAGGAGGTCCAGTGTCTGTCACACCCATTCAGCTCTTTTTTTTTGTTTGTTTTTTTAAGCACAGTCTGCCATCTAGGAACGAAGACACATGCCCAATGACACAAGAAACTTTGAAGTTTGTTTCAGTATCTCAAAACGTTGTGTTCAGCCATTCACAATTTAAAGTCCATACAAGTTGAACAGTGGTCCCCTGCATCTGATATGTTATGCTTAACAGTGGAAATAGTTAAGGTATTAATTTATTTTATTTTATTTTATTTTGATATGCGACGAAGGAAGTAGCTATTTAAATTGAACTCTTTCTGGAATAAAAATACCCAGCTTTTCCCGTTGCTACAAGCAAGAGTACATGGAGGGATGTACTGAGTGCCGCCTCTCCAGGCTCTTAGTCATTTACATTACAACAGTTAGAATATTTGTTGCCACGATCCCATTTTTGAGATTTAGCCAGTTCATGGTAGATGCTTAGACGTGGATAGTCAACTGCTAATTAGTTTTTTTTTTTTTCTCCTTTAAGAGAGAAATTGTTTCTCACTTGAAGATAAGCTATGCCTGCATTTGGGAGACTTCTGTCCTTGTGCTTCTGGTATCTCTTATTAAAAATAACTAGAGCTGCAGATGGCAGCTCACACGGCTCTTGGTGCTTGGTGATCTTCCACTGTTTTCTCCATTGTTCTTATAGTAACCTTATCCAGAACTCACTTGCTCGTGCTCAGACGGCTACATTCTAATTTTTTGTGCTTTTTAGAGAACATCACTATACTGTTGTTGTTGTTTTTTATTTCCTTGTGAACATGTAGAACAGTGCATTTAATATAGAACCGTTTATGTTGGATATAAGCGATGGTGTGATTGTTCAATAGATTGCTCAGATAGATTTAGTAGCGATGGGATATTTACATTTAGTAACCCCTAAAGCATTCTAAGATCACAAAAGCCCTACCGTGGCTAGTAGATGCAGTGGGCACCTATCCATGTTCCAGGCCCGTGCTCCTTGAGTAATGAGTGTTGTATTACCCGGTAATGAGGTCATAAGTAAATGGCGCTTTATTGTGGCTGGGAAGGAGACCTAACAAAGTGCAATAGGAAGGAGCTACAGCTGCAAACAACTTCCCAGGGTTTCCGGTGACATTTGATAGCTCTAGAGAGGAAGGAAATGGAGGGCCACTCACCACAATGGCAGGAATTCATTAACAACACCAAAAAAAGTTTACCTGTGTGTATTTGTAAGGACTGTAGATCGCTCTCTTACCCATTTCTTATACTAGTTCTTATTTTGTGATGGAATGTCTTAAAAAGTCAGATTTTATTTCTCTGCCTTGTCTGCACAGGTCAAATCTGTTTTCAGGGGATCCTTCAGGTCAGTTGGGTCGAGGAGAATTCTGCTTTTCTGTTTCACTGAATGTCAATGACTAAAAATTATATGTAAGATTTTGCGCTTAAAATTCTCAAGTTGAGCTGAGCTGATAGTAACCTTAAGTAGGCTGAGTACCTTCCCTCCCTCTCTCCCTTCCTTCTCCCCTTCCTCTGCTACATAACTTCTGTAGAATACTAAAGACAGTTAATTCCCCGTGAATTCGATTTGCCTTCTGATCTTGTATTTTGAAACCACCCATTTCCAAGAAGATACAAAAGCAGAAGAGTAGCCGGTGATGTGAGTAACCTCAGCTACTCCCCGTGTTGACTTCAGAATGGCCATTTGATTAGTTTTATTAGTGTTTTCTGTGGCGCTCTGGAAGTTGGAGTTAAATGAATGCCAAGCTGCTTTCCAGCCTTGACAGCCTATGAATAGAATTCCATTTTTGGCCCCAAGCCTAATCCCGCCGGCACCAGTACCACAGTGACAAACAATAGCTGCTCAGATGGCCTCAGCTGCCAAAGAGCTCCCAGCCGACTGTAGTTTCGATGTGGTCTCAGAACACCACCTCAATGAAGACAGTGCATGCTGCAGAGGCTCTGGGCTATCAGTTGGAAGCTCTGTCGGAGAGGATGCAGGGTGGCAGCTATAGGGAGAGCTGAACCTTGGCTCAGGGTCTGCCTATGAGGCCATCCGCGTCTCTAGCACGGGAAGTCGGGAGAAGTGCCGTCCTGCCTCCCCGTTGGTCTGAGCTGAACAGGGACACTGACTTCTTCATTGTTGGTTCTGATCTTGCCTGTTGCTTGGTTCTGTTCCTGGCTGAAGTCCTTAAGGGCCGGGACCTTTCTGTATCCAGTGATTGTATCCATGACAGAACGAAGCCCAACACTGAGTGTGGGAATGCTCCTCAATTCCTGCTTTCCAGTTCACTGCTAAAGGGTTTTAAAACTCAGCCAGTTGGAATGGTTCTGCTTTTCATGTGCCCTCTTTAGCATCCGTTGCCTGTCTGTCTTCCATCCATCGTCTGTGATCTTCACAGCTGCTACAAATGGCTTCGTTCGGATGCCGTTTTTTATTTTATTAGGGCTGCTTGGTACAGATACGCTGGCTAGGATGTTCTTAGAGAAGGTGCTTGTGCAGTCGTCTGGGTTACATGGGATTTTGTACTTATTGTCTCCTGTATGGATGTACTTTCACTTTAATATGTCATTTTGAAACATAATGATTTTCCCCTCATTATTTTCTCTATGACCGTAGCTTCTGAGGTCCTTGGCAATGTAACTAATGCTAAGTGTGTTTCAGCATTATACCATGGAAACAAGAAACTTGCTTAGCAGCCCAGGGCTTGAGATATATAAAGTTCCATCTAGAACACTGCCTTTAAATGCTGCTATTTTATCCTAATAATTGACATTATTTTCACAGTAAAAAAAAAATGAGTATCAATGTACAAGAGGAACAGAGAGATGGCTAAAATAGAAAAGATGAGTTTGTGAATGCAGGGAGAGTAAATGTACAGTCTCTGACTCGAGAGGATATATTGTTGGTTAGTTTTGGAGATGTCTTGATTAATTTCTTTGTGCC
>CABHPH010147656.1:5000-12947 GCA_902168325.1 Peromyscus nudipes | reverse complement strand
GTGTGTGTGTGTGTGTGTGTGTGTGTGTGTGTGTAAAACCCTTCCTAGGATCATGAGGCTACTGGATGGCAGGTCCCAATGTTTCATGCCCAGGAGCTACCTACCCTACTGACTATGAAACTCACAGGGCTCTGAGGACATGGGCTGCTTGCTTCACTGACCATTTGCCATGAGCAAGACACAGCATAACACATGTCAGCAGGGTCTTCCACCCCCAACAACATCCCCCCCCCACCGAAGGAGCAGTATGACTTGGCCAATGTTAAGAGTACAGGAAGTGTGGTGGAGACCGGGAGCCAGGCATCTTAGAATAGACTGAAATAATTTGGAGGTCATGCAGATTATGAGACCTGCTACCCCCTATGGCTGGTGAGAACCAGGGCTTTTTATAAATATAAAGAAAACACAATGGAGCTACCCATAGCTACAGTCGCCTTTTCTGACACCTTGAAAGCCTTCTGGTCACCCTGGCCCACATATTGTTCTTGGTCATAAGGAAGCAGTAGGTTAGAATTTGCACGGGGGGTGGGGTGGGGGTGGGGGTGGGGGTGGGGTGGGGGAGGCAACTGAATTCCAATAGTGCCCAGCACCCCCTAGCCACGTGACTCTGAAACTTCACTCAATCTCTCTGAGCTCATTTCCTCTTCTATGATATGATTTTGGAATCCCTGTCTCCTCCCTAGCTAAGGGCTCTGGATGGATACCCCCAGGTGAAGAGAAACTTCTTGGGCACCCAGGGAGCCCCCATCGACTCACCCCCTTTGGGGTGGCACAGGCCACCATTGAGCCTGCCTTGACTGCCGTCTTCACCGCTGTCAGGAGGTCAGAGGGGGAGGAGTGCAGGTTGATAATGGTGACCACGCCTCCCGTGAGGTCCACCAGGGCATCGGGAAGGTAGCCATAGTGGATCTGGGAATAGGAGCCAAGCAGCCTGGGAGGGGGGAGGTCAGGTTAGCCCTGAAGCAGGAGATTGCACATCAACCCTGGGTGTGTTCCCTAGGTGAGAGACTTCTCCATCCACAGGGGACCACACACACCACGCCCCCAGGAGGAGGGAAGACCAGGGCGAGCCAGCCCCTGGAAAACATTGAATGCTGTTTTGATGAGAATCTTTGTTGCTGTCTCCTCGGTCTGAAGACACAGTGAGCACTGACATGTGCAGGGCCACCCTGAGTACACGCCCCATGATGAACAAGACCTCATCCCCACCCTCAAAGAACTCATAATTAACATCCCCAAGTTCAGCCTGGTGATGAGCACTCTTTGTTTTTACTCTGGGAAAACTGACCCAGATCTCTTGTTTATAATGCCACCCATCTCCCTGGAAATTAGGAGGGGGAGAGGCTTTAGTGAAGGTGGTATAGGAAGAGATGAGTCTGGGCATCCATACCCTCAGACCTGTTCTCTAGACACCTCTCCCACCCCCACAGTCTTTGGCCTTCTGTTTCTGCACCCGCACCTCAGAAATACATGGCCCCATTGTCTCAGCTTTGCTTTCTTCTGATTTTGCTTCAAACCTCAGCATTTGAGCCCTGCTCATCACCTCCTGGCTGTGTGATGGCAGGATTTGACTTAGCCTCTCTGATCCTGTTTCAGGACCCCACCACACATTATCGAGGCTCCATCCATGGCTCCTCTCACAAGCTTTCAATATCCTGGAAGGAGACTGAGCTTTCTCAGGCACCCTTTGCCTGTTCTAGGAGAGGTCATTTACATATGCCTCACTGAGTTAAGTGAATGTGGGCAGCACAGAAAAAGCCTCTGGCCATGGCCAGCAGCATGAGGCACAATGGTCTATGTGTCTCCTTCTCCCTGCTCCAGATTGGCCTGTCCTCCACACCAGTGCTTGGCACATGACATAATCTCTTTAGAAAGGGTTGTCAATGATCACAAACCAAGCCCTTTGACTTCATGAGGTATCTACAAAAAACAAGTAACCATGGGAGACGGACAACAGACAGGTCCCAGCCTAGGGCCCTCGACTCTGAGTTAAGGTTCATGTGGGTCAAGAGAGTCCCAGGGTTATTCCAGGGAGGGGAAATCAAACTGGAGAGGCTCCCAGAGCCAGGAGAGCAATGGTTCTGAACCTTTCTAACGCTATGACTTTCATACAGTTCCTCATGTCCTGGTGACCCCCAACCATAAAACCATTTTCGTTGCCACTTCATAACTGTCATTTTGCTGCTGTTATGAATCATAATATGAATATCTGATATTCAGGACATTTGATATGCAACCCCTGTGAAAGGGTCATTTGACACCCTCCCCCCTCCCTGGGGTCGTGACTCATGGGTTGAGAACCGCTGCAGTAGAGCATGGTGGACCTAGACGGGTGGACAAGAATAGGGCTGCGGGAAGCCTGTGATCTCTGGGAGAAAGGGCACTGGAATAGTCACAATAATATCACTAAAGCTAGGGTCATAGGGTCAGATTCTCAGTGGGGTGAACTCTAGGTTCCTAAACTATAGCCATTGTAGGACTTGAAGGATAGGAGATGGAGGTCTGTGGGCAGTCTCCTGAATGCAGGAGCGGCCCTCCCTCTATCCCTGCCAGATCTCTGTGCATCTGCCCCCTACTGGCAAGCAGATGCAGAGCCTTTCATGCGCGATGGTCAGAGCCCCTGCCTTGACTCTGCTTCGTTTGCTACTATAAAATCAAATGGGAGTCTGGGCCCAGGTCCATTCTCACCTCTGCCTATAACAAGGCACTTGGCCTTGGAGATGACCTGTCTCCATTTTGTTCTTAGAGTTTCCACTAATCACCGCAGGATGGCCTGGGATCACACTGGGGCCCCCAGACACTCTTTTCTCATCCTATTTCTACCTTGATCACTTTCCTCCTAGAACCACATAGAAGTCCAGCAAAATCATGTTAGCAAGTATGTGTTAAGCGGCCACTGTGTCCCAGGCACACATGCTAAGGGTTGCTTAGAAAAACCTCTTACTACAGAAACCTAAGGATACACAGACCAAAAGGGCAAATCAATGGGGACACTCGTGTGACATTTACCCACATTGTTTAAAATGAGTGCTGATCTTATCGCCTCCCTGGCCTCCCTGTGACCTCAGGTTCTGATGGGCTTTACATTCTTTATCTCCACAGTGTTCGCTCAGTCAATGGCACAGGTTCTCTTTGATCAGGGTTATGCCCAGTTAGGTCTGATGACTTGACTTAATGTCACAGGCCTTTACTGAGGACAGCAAAGCTAACAAGGGCCATTCCAAAGTCTATTAGTGCTTTGCTGCACCAATCTTTCGTGCCTGTACCAAGAGCCCTTCCCAGCTCTAAGCAGGACCCATGAAGGTGGTTGGTTGCTCCAGGAAAGCGACTGGGGGCTTTGACCCCTCTACATGGATGTACCCCATGTCAATGGCTCTGGGCTTCATCTGAGGTCTGTTACCCACATGACTCCACTGTCACCACAAAGATACCACGCACAATAGAAGGGCTCCCTGTCCACTCTGCCACAGTCAGCATCCCTCCTCATGTCTTCCAGAACCTTCTCTCAGTGTCTAGGTGCCTACAAAGCCTGTCCCAGTAGCCGTTGGATGTTTTGACAGATGCAGGCTTATGGATCCTGCTGATGCTTCAGGAACACGTCAACTATTCTTAGTCCCAGTTGCTGACAGGAAGAGGAGAGGGAGAGAGGGAGAGTGCAGTGCCTTGTCACCTGAACCCCGAAATTCTGAGCGAGCCTTCTGCTTGAACCTCATCTCGAGGAAATGACTGTCTCCATGCTCAGACAAAATAGAAGCATCCAGATGTCTAAGCCTGAGCCCGATAGGAGGCCGAGATGCTGCATTTCTTACCCACAGAGACGCCGCCACAGCCGCTACGCAGCCTGCCAGATCCCGTCCCCATCTCTTCAATCTCCAAACACAGATTGCTCTGACACTTGCCCGATCTGATTAATTTACTTCCAGACTCCCCAGCATGGTGAGAAGTGGGAACTGGGAGTCCACATGTTCACTGGGCTGCTTCTACACCCTCAAAGGGCCAGTGGCCTCTGCCACAGACAGCTGTGCTCTCCATGTTTGTGTGGGGGTCCCAGTGTCAGGCAGCAAACAAGACAGATCTCTTTCTGTAGAACTGACAATGTCCAGAACTGGCAGAAAGAAGCTGGGTGGACAGCTCTTGGTCCTAGCTTGGTCTTGACCACTCTGTGACCTTCTTGGGCCTTAGTTTCCTCATCCCTCACAGGAGGGAGTGCTCAATGTTCACAGAGGCCTCTTGGAGCTCGAGCTCTGAAATGCTGGCATTTGCTTCTGAATCTGGCAACTCTCCTCTTTGGGTGGGTGGGTTGGGGCAAAGCTTTTAAATAGCTTTAATAGTTTGAAACATTTTATCCCCAGCTAGATTTCTTTAGGTGGGAGAATGTGGGATTTGGGCCTAGTCTCCCATTTCTTTTCAAGCTGAATGATTGCTTTAGGTCAGCTGTTAACAAAATGGGGTCAAAGCCATCATTTCCATCCTCAAGCTTTCTAATTCTCCCAGGCTCCCTCTTTTTACATAAGGGAAAAAAAATGAGGCCTAGAAGTGATAAGGGTGGGATCTAGCCTGGAAAAATAATGGTGATGTTTGTGTAAGTAGCTTAGGAGTGAATTAACCTCCCAGAACGCCTGCTCTGGTTCAACAGCCCTGGCTGTTATCTCGACTCCTTTCTCCAATGCGAACGCACAGCTCTTCCAAACAAAAGAAGGAAGAAACAACTTTAGATTTTCCACAAATTGCCTCTTAAAAAAAGGAAGAACGCACACGAAGAGGTCTGGAGGAACCTCTTCATCTAGATTATGAACCCAGCCAGGCTGCAGCCCTGCTATGTGGAGTCGCAGGCAGGTGACCAAGGGATTCAGTAGCTTGCATCTGTTGTCTCCTGGTAGTTCGGAGGCTCATCTTCTTCATGTGTGAATGAGGAGCCTTCCAACCCTATGTCCCTTTCTCCTCTTCCTTTTCTCCCCAAGGATATGGACTGCATCATGGTCTTTCTCCCGTGAGCTATGACTCCCCACCCTACCTCTCTGAAGTACTATTCTCTACATCTCTGCCCATGCATCCTTCTGAGGGAAACAATCTCATCCACAGCTCTTGCCCACAGGGCTCTACGGCCACTGAACCCTGGACATGGTTGAGAAGGCCAATGGGGACTCAGTGTAAGCCTGGCCAGTTAGACTGCCAGTCTCTGCAACTAGAACCGCATAAGGAACAGGAGATAGGGTAGAAAGAGCAGACTGAAGCCTGAGGGAGAGAGAAAGAGCAAGGCCACGAGGCCAAACTCTGCTATGAGGGGCCAGGAGTATCCTGAGGGAGGGGAAGTTAGTGGAGTGAGCAGAGATGAGACAGGGAATCAGGTAGGCCACTGCATTCCTTCTTCCCATCAACCATTTCAGGATATTTAATATGCAACATTGCTTTTATTCTGTGTTCTTGTAAAATGCACACTGTGGTGGCTGTAACAACCATGTCTATAGAGGGCTTCATATTTTCCTGCTCAGTGTTTCTTGCCTCATTCACTTAGAGCCCACCCTCCAAGGACCAGCCTGGGGATAGATTGCGTATGTGGTTTCCAACTGCCGTGTGGCCGTCCACGGAGTACACCCACCCCATGGTACCTGTGCATCCTGGCCTGGATACATCACACCACATCCACAGTGTCATTGGGAACAGCCCAGGCCTGTCCTCTTAGAGCCCTTCTAGAGAACATCCTCATGGGGTGTGATATATGCCTGTGAGTAATCTAAAAGTAGTCAAGTGGCCCTTAGAAGGTTGTTTCAGGGTATGTCCATCAGGGCTGTTTCTTAGACTCCTACATACTGGCAGTCACTTGGCCTTACCTAGCTTTGACTTTGCAGTCTGAGAGCATTAGAGGGATGCTGTCTTACTTCTGAAAATTTGCATTTTTTTCTTTTTTGGTTGTAGAAAGCCTGAACCTCTCTCAGTCATTGTAAGAGTCTTTAGAACAGTGCCTTGCTCTACATAGATGTGTGCGTGCATATCATTATCCATATTTGCTTGAGCCAGACCGCTCTGGAGTCTGAGGCGGTGCCAAACACTGTGCCTGGCATATGGTAAAATGTTTAGTGGGCATCTGTTGAAAAAGTAACCCTGAAAGCTTAAGGGAAACAAGCAAGCTGGGTGCATGCAAATTCTGAGCTTGTCAGGGCCACAAGGTGGTCCCTGAACCACAAGAGGCCACCACAAGAGAGGGAGAAAGTCCTGCTCATCAACCGTTCCCCCACAACACAAATGAGATCTCATGGCAGCCACACAGGACCCCCACTCAGTTCCTGGACCACAGTTTGAGGTGTTTCACTCAAGCCTCCGTCTGTCTCCCTCTCACGGCCTCTACCCACAAGTCTCCCCTCGCTGTGGAGTCCTACCCATCCTTCCATCCCCACTCAGATGTCGTGTCTCCCAGCAGCCTTAGCTTGCCTCTCTGTAGGCCAGGGAATCAGGATCATTTCCTCATCCATACCACATCAGACTGTGAGCAGGATGATAGCCAGCCCAGTCCTTTGAATCTGCAGGCTTCATACCCACTATTAAACCAACCACGCAATGAAAAGGTTGGAAATACATTTTGTCAGTAACGGGCCTGTGCAAGCATTCCTTGTCATTATTTCCTAAATAATACAATATAATGACTATTGGCACAGGGTTTATAGTGTGTTAGGTATTATATATAATACTAGTATAGATGATTTAGAGCATGCAGGATGTGTGTAGCTTATATATAAATACTATTTCATTTCATATAAGGATCTTCGACATCGTGGCTTCTCATATCCACAGGATTCTTGAACCATGCTCCTTCAGATACCAAGGACAACTATATTTCATCTTGATTCTTACATTTGTCTAATCATTCATGTTATATGGGCCAAGAGCTGTCTAGTACACAGCTTACTATGTGTCTGTGGGTCCCTCCTGATGGCCCCAGGACCAAACCTTAAATCTGGAGATTGTTTACAGAGATTGTTTCACCAGCTGACAAAGGCTCTGATGTTGAAATGGACAGTTTGCTTCTTTGTTTTGAGACAAGGTGTCACTATGCAGACCAAGCTGGTTACAAAGATCCACCTGCCTCAGCTTCCCCATGCTGGGATCAAAGGTGTAGTCCACCACACCCAGGACACTGCTTGCATTCGGAACAGATACCAAGAGAGCTGCAGGGCCAGCTGGCAGGAAGCATCTGTGAGGGCAAGATACTGGGCAAGCAGAGCCAGCACAGAAACTGGACAGAGAGGCTTGCCCACACTTACTTGGCATAGGCTTTCTCCATCAGGCAGGGCCAAAATTCCTGGTTCCCTCTGCGAGGATGCACAAAGAGAAAGTTCTTGCCTATGACAGGCAATCGGTCATCAACCACTACTTCCACCCAGTGGCCACACTGCCAGAACTGGAAAAAAAAAAAGACAAGGATATGTCTTAGAAGAGCTGGGGTAGGAGGGAGTTTCTGTAACTACCTGACCTAAGCCAAAACATTTTTATAACTTGACTTCCATGACCCAGTAGCAAACTCAATCCAGAGCAGTATCACAGCCCAAAGGGCATAGGCATGTCATCTCCAAGGGCAAGAGGAATAAAGGAGGCACCAATCAAGACAACAAGACAATTAACTCAGGGAAATCTAGGCAGGGAAGAAGGACGTGTGGGCTCTACTTCGGCTTTGCGATGAACTACAGCCTTATTCTGACAAATCCTTTGTGAGCTTCAGACCGACACAGGGGAGTCCAGATCTTTCTTGCACACACAGGGCGGCCGGGGAAACATATGTTAAATAACAAGAAGCGTGGCAGATGCAGGGCTGTGGCAGGGCAGGACAACCGACCTGGAGCTGAGGGCTCCAGGAAGGAAGCATGACAGGTGTACTGCAGATGCATCTCAAATGATGAAGACAGAGTGGGCCAAGGCCTGGAGGCGGGATGATGTGGCTGGCTCAGGAGGAGT
>CABHPH010147656.1:0-2500 GCA_902168325.1 Peromyscus nudipes | reverse complement strand
GAACTGAGCTCAGGTCCTCTGTAGGAGCAGTACATGCTGTCACCTGCTAAGTCATCTATCTGTCCAGCCCCCCAAGAGTAATTTTTAAATGGTACACATCTGAATGTACTCTAGAGACATTTCTGAACTCCAGGGAGAGATAGCCACTTAGAGAATTGAAGTTTGACAGCACATGTTACATGTAAAGTTGGCTGGCACTGGACTTTTCTACAACAATGGAAAAAATAAGATCATGGGATGTTGGGAAATTTTGAGGTTAAAGAACATTGACAGGATAACCCAGATCAAGCCTAGATCATCTTCAGTAAGATCAGAGAAAATTATGCAAGGAATGACTTCTATCTGATGAAGTTAAATAGAACAAAATCTCAAGGTAAGAAGAAACATGGCTGGAAGAGACTGTCAAGAAATGAGTGTTGAATGTTTCTTACCAAAAAATTACCTATAACAGTGAAAGTGAGGCCAGTAAATCAAAAACACAGACTTAAGTGGGTCTGTCCTGTGTGCCTGATGTGGCACGTGTGAAGATCAGAAGACTACCTGCTGGAATGGGTTTTCTCCTTCTACCATGTAGAGCCTGGGTCTTGAACGTAGGTCATCAGGCTTGGTTGGCCCAAACCTGTTGAAACATCTTGCTGGCCCACAGATAACAAGACATTAAGTGAACTATCAGAGAATCTCAGGAGCAGCTTTAAGACATTATATTGGGAAACACTCTTTCTGGTAAAGCCTAAATATTAGTAAGTAACTCCAGTTATCTGTGGGTATAAGGACAAAGGTTTACATTGTGGCCAGGGATCTGCTGATTTAGTAGAGTGGTGGTTTCAGGTTCTTCTCCTCCGAGATGAATGACTTCATTAGCTGGTTCTCATATATGCGTGCAACATTAAACAGATGGAGCAGGTTATGTTTAGGTATATATGTATGTATGTATGTATGTACATATACTTATAGGCATATAATAACAATTAATGGAAAAAGAGGCCATGAGTTTGACAGAGAGCAAGGAGAGGTATATGGGAGAGTTTGGAGGGAAGAAAGGAAAGGAAGAAATGTAATTACATTGTTATTTAAAAATGGAAGTTAAAAAGAATTAACTCCAGGAGAAAGAAGTGATGCAAACTAATGAATAGCTGCTGAATGCTCTAGAAGAGCTAAAGAAGTCATATTTTAATAAGAGGTGGGGTGAGATAATTTAACTATTATCTATTATACTTTCCTTTTTGTCGACTTGGCTGAATGTTTGATTAGCAAACATTACTCAAATGATCTCAAATAACCAAGGGTGCAATAGTTCACTTTACAAAGCTAGTATAACTCAGACATGATTAAAAAAATAACATAATGCAGAAAGTAACTTCAGATATGACACAGACACAGAAATTCTAACGAAGCCCTCAACAAACTGAGGCTGGTGGCATCATCAGGAAAGCCCCTTACTAAAATCAAGAGGAGGGGAAGAGTTTGACTCTGATTCAAAGGATCTGTGACAAGGCAAAAGAACAAAGTAACAACTAAGGGTATTAAAAGAGGAGAAACAAGGCCGGGTGGTGGTGGCGCACGCCTTTAACCCCAGCACTCGGGAGGCAGAGCCAGGCTGGTCTCTGTGAGCTCGAGGCCAGCCTGGTCCACAGAGCGAGATCCAGGACAGGCACCAAAAACTACACAGAGAAACCCTGTCTTGAAAAACAAAACAAAAAAAAAAAAAGAGGAGAAACAATTGCAGTTGCATGAAGATCAGATCATTAGGTAACTAAAGTAATCCAGATTCAACCATAGGAAGAAGAACTAGAGAGAGAACTTGATAAGGTGTCCAGAGAGTTTACTATGGAATCGGTGGGGGAGGAAAGCCAAAAGAACTTCACATTGGCTCTATGGCTGTAAAATATTTGGGGATAAATTTACGCAGAAGGGCACAGCAAAAATACTAAAACATAACTGTAACATTTTATGGGTAGGCATAAAATCAGTTCCGAATAAATAGAAAGATATACCCTGTTTCTAGAAAGGAATAATTAAAACAATAAAAATGTAATTTTTCCAAATTAATACATAAATTGCATGCTGTTCCATTCTACATCACAGTGGCTTTTCTGTTTAATTAGACAAAATTATTTTAAAATTCCCATGGAAGAGAAATGTGCAAGGATTACCGAGGTATTTGAGAAAAGAAGGATGAATAATGAAGCAGAACGTATCCCTTCCAGATGCTGCAATTTCCTGTAATACTCTTGTCACTAATATGGAGGCAAGGACTCCATGGCCATGACCTTTAGGTTCTACGTCAATGGTTCGTTCACTACTTGTCATACACCCCTCAAAATATGCCCAAAGGACTCCTTAACATCCTGTTCTTACTATTTCTATCTCCATGCAAACATCTCCCTCCTCATCTTCTCTATGTCACTCCCAGTTCAGGCTCCCAGGTCACGAGAATGTTTGTGGCTCACAAGAGTTCCCCATCCCAGAAGGAGTATACTTGTGGTGCACATACCCGGAA
>CABHPH010147655.1:46261-72835 GCA_902168325.1 Peromyscus nudipes | reverse complement strand
TCTCACAGGCCTTGGATTTTGTTCACTACCAATAAACTGCAGATGGAACTCTGTCACCTGCCTGCTTGGGCTCTGCTGTTCCTTATGGGCTGGTTAGTGAGTTGAGAAGAGGCCTCCTTCACACCGGCCCCTGGTCCACTCCAGACGAACAGACGCCCTCACCAGCGGGAGTGGCCATACTGTGATGTGGAGAAGGCCCCTCACGCTCATGGGCAGTCCTGACAGAAGCAGGTCAGAACTGTATCCAAGCTTTGGAACTGTTCCAGCTTCATTCCTGTGCTGTGATAAAAACACTCTGACCAAAAGCAACATAGGAAGGAAGGGATATGTTTCAGCTGACAGGTTACAGTCCGTCATGGAGGGATGTCAGGACAGGAGCTCAAACAAGAACTTGATGCAAAAGCCGAATACTCTGTGGTGGACTACAGCGTTCTCTGGGTGTGTGCCCAAGAGTGCATAGCTGGGCTAGCAAGGAAACGTAACCGGCGTAGATGTCCAGCAACAGGTGAAGAGATGGTGAAAATGTGGTTCATATGCAAAAGGAAGTATTATTCAAGTGTAAAGAAAAGTGAAATTTGTAGGAATGGATGAGCTCATAAAATATATTAAGCAAAGTGACCCAAACTCAGAATGGAAAAACAAATATGTTCTTCCTCATGTGTAGACCCCAGCCTATAATGTGTACATAAATGTACATACAGTGCGTGCGAGTACAAGCAAGTGTGTGTGTGTGTGTGTGTGTGTGTGTGTGTGTGTGTGTGTGACATGACAAGTGTGGGTACAGTACAACACTTATGGAGACTGAGAGAAAGCAGTACCAGGGACTGAGGGTGCAGGTAAAGGGCACATGGGTCACAAGAGCGGACAGGAAGCTGATTTTCTTTTCCTAGTTTCACTCATCATAGTTTCTTTTTCTTTTTTCATGATGGATAAGTGAACCCAACTTTCCAAATATTAAAGTAACTAGAACCATGAAACAAAATATGCATAAATTATGCAGTTTGATACTAAAGGTGTGAAACCCTAAGCAGAGCTCTGTGACCTCAGTGAGACAGAGTTTGGGACTGGCCAAGTGTCCGGCAGGCTTCCCTGAATCATCTATGTGCTGCTCTGATTTGTGAGCTAACTAGAATAAAGTGTTATTTTAAGATTTATCTTCATTATTTTTAATTATGTATCTGTGTGTATGCGCATTTGAATGCAGATGCCCCTGAAGCCTAGAGGCCTTGGATCACCTGGGAGCGGGAGTTAGAGGCAGTTTGGAACCTCCTGGTGTGGGTTCTGGGAAAGGAACTCAGGTCCTCTGGAAGAACAATACATGCTCTTAACTGCTGAGCCATCTCTCCAGCCCCATAAAGTGTTGTTTTTAATAATAGAAAAATACAAAGAGATCATTTCTCCTTCATCCTTAAGTCATTCCTCTAAATAATGGCCGCGCCAAAGCCCCAAACACGTCAGAGCTGTGAATTCTAAATGCAGGCAGCTGTGTTTGGGCTGCCCTTATCACACAGCTTCTCCCAGAAGGGTAGCCAGTGAGTGGGTGGGGGTGCGGGGGCGGACACCCCAGCGTGCCTGGGAGTGTCTGACAAGGGGCTGCCTCTCTGGCTAACTTCCTGAAGAAGAGGTGGTTTCTGAGGGCTTCTGTTCTGCTGGGACTGTTTAGATGAAGACTGGAAAGTGGGCAGGAAAGCACCCCACTGTTCTGAAATGCAGGAAAAGTGCGGATGCTACTCTGGGCTCCCTCACAGGTTCAGACCGCAGCTTCTTGCAGCCGCTGATGAGGAGGCGCCCCAGAGCCCTCTGTGTCTCCTGCATTTCTCAGCAGTTGAAGCAGAGGACTGAAAGGCTGACCCTGAAGGGGCAGATGCCCCAGCTGTCACACCAGCAGCATCCAGGTTCTGCGGTCTCTCCTGCAGGCAGGGGCTACCTTGTGTGTTTGGGTGACATTTAGCCCCACGGGATTCTTCACGGTGAAGCACTTGTGCCCTGTGCCAGCACCATCGGCTCTTGTGCTGGGTTTGGCTCCCAGGAACAGGCAGAGATTGACTGGTGATGTCCGCCAGGGAGATGAGCTGAGCTATGGCTCTGCCATCATGCATTCTGTCTTATGTTCTGTACATTGTAGCTTGCTTCCCTCTCCTGAGTGGTTGTAAAATCTGCAGGAAGCTCACTTCCTCCTTGACCCATTCAAATCCACAAGGTTCCAAATTATAGGTACCGTGCTGAGTGTTCCCCTGGGTTCAATTGTCACAAACACCTTTGTGAGTACAGAAGGTGACATTAGCATGCAGTCTCTCTTACCACAGTGAGTCAGTAAATCGGACTCTGCCAGCTATGGGCTCTTGCCTGGTAGCTTTTGGATGCTGTGCTAGGTCAGACAGGATCAGAGAAGCTTAGCAAGTTCTATAAGCTTGGTCTACTAGCTCCAAGCCCTGGACTCTTGCAAAGCAGCACATTGTACTCCTTGACCACATCCTATAGTCAAAGCACATAGTAGGTGCACTCTGAGGTGGAACCCAACAAGAGAAAGATTGGCATGGACTGTGCTCGCCCCCACAAGTCTTTCTCAGTAGCCAGGGGGATCCAGGCCTAAGGTCACCTTCCTCTGAAAGAGCATGTTCCTTTTAAGTAACACCTGGAATCTTCTGATGTGCACTCAGCAGGGGCTTCAGAATCACTAGGAGGAAATGGTTCATTCGGATGGGCAGGGATGATGGACTGAGCAGGTGGGTGGGGCCAAATGGCAGAGCTTGTAGTCTGAGCAGCCTCCTCAACAAGAAATCACTGGAGGAAAAAAAAATCTCTCCTGGTCCACTGACCTTTTTTCAGGTTTTAATTTACACCCAGGAGTAAAGCGTCATGTAAGTCTTAGGCATTTGGCTGGATGTCTTCAGTGCTGTCCTAAGAATCGAGAGTCTGTTGAGATCTTGTGTTGAAATTATCCTAGATAATCACCTTGCTGAAATCATTTGCATAACAGACATCACAGGCCAGTTCCCTACAGGCGTGATTGTCAGCCAACTATCTGCTGTTTTTCTCTGGACAGGAGGGGCGTGCTGGTCTTTGAGGACACTTGGGGATCAAGTCAAGGACCACATAAGACATGTTTCCATCTCTTCCAAGTTGACTTCATTAGCCAGCTTTTACCCAGCCCCAAAATTCAGCCCCCAGCTCGGAGCTCAAAGAAGTCAACATCCCCAGAGGCATATTCCTGCAAAACAGTCCTTTCCCCAACTGTGGAGACTTGATGGCCAGCACTTACCTGGCCTCCTTTAGAGAAATAGGGTATACTAGCAATCATGGGTGGAAGTAGCCTTTGGACTGGACCCTCCTGGCTCATGAAAATAGAATTGTGGAGGAATGTGCAGTCCACCCCAGCCTTCCTCTTAGCCAAGGATGGGATAAGGAAACCCACAGCCTCCATCTCAGGGCCCTGCAACCTCAGAGAGAGGGAAGGCCCTGGAGTTTCAGTTTACCAGCTGAAGAACCTCAGCTCTGTTCTGACTGAGGGAGCATTTGGCCAGGGAGATGCCATTAATAGTTTCTCTGGACACAGGACTTGACTTGGAAGCATGGTGGTACCTCTCCCAGTGCCGTGCATGGTCTGTCACTGGAGTATGGGTGACCCTGACCCTTACTGCTGCACATGCCACGGCACCCCCAGCACAGCCACTGGGGCTGGTTTTACCTTCCCACTTCCCGTGAGTTCGGTGTGACCGTCGAGCTTGCTTCTCCCGCCAAACTGGGAGAAAAGCAAAGTGTGGTGCTCCACCACCACCACCCAGCAATCAGGACAACAATATTGTGACTGACAAAATCTGTGGCTTGATCACATGCTCTTTAGAAACAGGACAGGGTTGGAGACTGGCAATCCCAAATCTTGACAGCTGCTCCCTTGAGGGTGATCCATGTGGAAGGCAAGGATGATGGAGAAGTCATTGAGAAGGATTGTGGTCTTTTGTCTGTGGAAATGTCATTTTCATAACTGACATTTCTCATCACATCTCTGGGACACTATACCCATATCTCAGATGCCCAGTCCTATGGGAGTGTTAGGGTCCTGTAGCATGAATCTTAAAAGGTCTTATTAATAAAAGCAAACCTGAAGCCAGGTATTGGAGTGAATGCTGGAAGATCAGAGAAACAGAACAAGCCACAGCTTCCTCACCTCGCCAATTCTTCAGCTGATCCTGTTTCCTCAGACTGGAAGCTTCTGAGTCCTCATCTAGAATGAATCTCAGCTGAACTGCTGCTAAAAGCCCAAAAGCTTAACCAGCTCTAGTTCCTGGTCCTCACGCCTTATATACCTTTCTGCTTTCTGCCATCACTTCCTGGGATTAAAGGCATGAGTCACCATGCCTGGCTGTTTCCAATATGGCTTTGAACTCACAGAGATCCAGACGGATCTCTGCCTCTGGAATGCTAGGATTAAAGGCGTGTGCTACCACTGCCTAACCTCTATGTTTAATATTATGGCTGTTCTGTTCTCTGACCCCCAGATAAGTTTATTGGGATGCACAATATATCAACCACAGGGTCCCATGCTGGGACAGGGTTCAGAGGGTGTTACATGTGGCCATGTTTCTTCTCAAGGACTCCCCTGTGATGTTCCTGGTGGCCTCTGGTCTCTGTGGAACAGGTCTCTCTGTCTGGGGTGGGCTTATCAGGTGTGGTCATAACCTGCCCTTCCTTAGATTCCTATCCAGTCATGGCTCCATCAAGAGCATTCTCTGAGCCCCAGGACCAGCCGTTGGGGTTTTCTTCTGGGGCTTTCCCAGAAGTTGGCCCTGTGGAGTCCCTAACAAATTTGCCACCCAGCAGCCCAGGGTCCCTAAGCACTATTGCCTCCTGAGAGTATGTCTGCTCTTGGCTCGTGGTAGAGTCCACCTTGCCCATTAGGGACCAAGCAACACCATCTGTGCCAAAACTTTCATTCCTTGGTTTCCAGGCACCCAAGGGTCTGCTTATCTCGAGGGGTCTCCATGTACCTTGAAATTATACATCGTGTGTACCATTGTAAAGAAGTTTTCCTAGGAGAACCCGGCAGAGGCTGCCAGGGCAGACCAGGAGAGTTAGAGATGGGGAGCGTGTTTGCATTTCCTGAGCTGTTTCTTGTTGACGCTAGGAAAATGGCTAGCAGCCAGCGTGGGCGCCTTGACAGTGGAGCCCAGATGGCAAAGTTCAGGCTCATATTTGGATTCAGCCCTGAAGCTGACAAAAAGCCAGACTAAGGCTGCCTCAGCCTGGGGAACCCCACCCCCACCCATCTCACTGCCGAGCTTCCAGACAGGCCTAAAGTCCCCGCTTCTTCCTCATGCACTTTTAGGAGCCGTTCTTCCCACCTCGTGTCTGTATGGGACATGTGACACACATAACGTGCCCCTACCCAGAGTGACAGGTGTGTGTCCCCACTTCTGGTGGTGACTAGGACTTGGGACAGTGGCTCCAGGCTTTCCCAGGCTTCACCTCTCCTTTCTTCCCAAACATGTGCAGGATCTCTCTCTTCATAAGAGTTTAAAAGAAGGGGCTGTGCCTTCTTAAGGCTGAAGCCAGAGCAGGGGAAAATGCAGAACAGGGAACAGCCCAGCATGGCCCTAAATGGAGAAAAGCAAGATTGGGAAGAGCAGAACCTGGGACCCATCACCCACCCTCCATGTACAGAAAGGGAGTGGGGGAGGGGCTCTGGACAAGAAAGAGTCATCTCCCTACCTGGGCCCTAATTACAAATGAGTTCATTAGCCCCATCCTGATGTGCAAGACACTAATGAGAGAGAGGTTGGCAGCTCTAAAAATAACCCACTCGTCCTGGTCCTCGCTTTAAAGACACAGCCCCAGTGGAGCCGCCGGGCCCGGCTGTCAACTCTAACATCTTTCTCACCACCTCCAGTGTGTGATCAGAGCCTTTGGAGGAGACAGCAGCCCTGCCCCTGGTGGTTGAGACAAGAGGCCAGCAGCAGGGAAACAGGAGAATGTGCTGCATGCCCTCTGCTCCCACAGCACCACAGGCGCTGAGGCTGCTGGCGGCTGATGGTGTACTGGGTGAGGCAGACACAGCAACACCGGTGTAGGCTAGCCCCGGTGGGGCTTGTAAACTGAAGAGGTGTGCCAATGTGCCACACTTGAAGTACAGGTGTCCTATGGCTCCTGAGGGAGCCCCCTGCCTAACTGATGCATCCTGGGGGCAGAGGCCATGTTTTTTACAGTTGTAGTGTTCCCATCTGTAAAACAGGGAGAGGCTGGGGAGATGTCTCTGTCAATGAAGTACTTCTGAGGACCTGAGTTCAATCCCAGAAACCCCATTTCAAAAAATAAAGCTGGATGTGGTGATGTGTGTTTGTAATCCCAGTGCTGGGGAGGTAGAGACAATCTAGCCTGCTTGGTCAGTTCTAAGCCAATGAGAAACTTTGCCTCAAAAAAAGGGGGTGAATGGAGTCTAAGGAACAATACCCAAGGCTGTTCTCTGGCTTCCACATGCACACATACACAAGAGCACATATACACAAACATGCATATGCATCTACATATGCATGTACACCATTGCAGGTGCCATAGTGCTGGGACAGGCTCATATGGTGCTCATGAATCAAAGAGGTATGCTAGCATGCCATGCCTGGGGTGTTCCCACCTAAGAGATGTCTTCTGGCTTCTGCCTCTGAGCCCCCTGCCTAGCTGATGCATCCCGAAGGCATAAGCTGCATTTTAGGTTTGAGTGGTGCCTATGTAAAAAGGGGGTGGTGGTCCCCCCCTGATGACTGCATAGGACTGAATGGGTGCCTGAATACTGTGATCCACTCCAGTCTGGCACATAGTTCCAACTGATTGTACCAGAGCCACTGATGTCATCATCATGATCACCTGTCAGTCATCAATCTCTGTCAATCATCAATATTACGTCTGTCTATCAGCAGCAGCAACATAACAACTGTCAGTCATCAGCACCACGTGGTCAGTCTTTGTACCAGTTCTGTCAGTCATCACCAGCTCTGTCTGTCATCATTATCATCATCCTTGTCATCACTCCTGTCAATCATCATCATCCCATCAGTTGTCATCAGCAGCAGCTCTGTCACATCATCATCACCCCTGTCACTCATCATCATCACCCCTGTCACTCATCATCATCATCACCCCTGTCACTCATCATCATCATCAGCTCTGACCTCATTATCATCATCTCTGTCACTCATCATCATCATTCCTGTCACTCATTATCATCATCACCCCTGTCACTCATCATCTTCATCAGCTCTGACCTCATCATCATCATTCCTGTCACTCATCATCATCATCATCCCTGTCACTCATCATCATCATCATCATCCCTGTCACTCATCATCATCCCTGTCACTCATCATCATCATCCCTGTCACTCATCATCATCATCCCTGTCACTCATCATCATCCCTGTCACTCATCATCATCGTTCCTGTCACTCATCATCATCATCATCCCTGTCACTCATCATCACCCCTGTCACTCATCATCATCACTGCCATTCCTGCATTGTCATTATCCATCACAAGGGCTAAGGAGGGGCATGTTAGTTCACACCTGTCCAGATTAGAAATGGTACACACTCCCAGCAGTACCTGAGGCCCACCATAGAAAGGTCCAGAGCCACAGAGCCATGGCAGTAGAGAACACTCTATAGTGTGAGCACCACCTGCTCCAGGAGATCCCTGCACCCCATGCGGGACCTTTTCCCCAAGCACCGTTGTCAAGGAGGGTGTGCAGAGGTTAGCAGAGTTGCCCACAAACCCAACTGCGACCTTGCAAGACTTCACAAGCATGCTGCCATACCCTGTTTTCGTTGGGCTGAAGACAGGGCCATGAACAGACACCTCTGCCTAGTTCCCTTAGAAAGCTCCTTCTGGAAGTCTCTAGAACAAAACAGGAAGGCAAGCAGCAAAACCAGATGGACAGAAGCACAATAACTGCAGACGGGGTGAATTTGAATCACCTGAGAAGTCAAGGTTCTGGAGTCAGCGGGGGCTCTGAGGAGGGGAGAGACAGCCAAGCACCCTGAGAAAGCTCTGCCTTGGTGTTCACTGATGTGGGCACCCTGAGGTGCCAGCTAACAGCTCTGACACTCATCCCCTATTTTGAGATGTGCCAATTCCCATATAAGTTTGTGAGGATTCACAAGGAGGATAGCCTCTGGGTGCCCAGCAGGACATGGGGTAAACCCTGAGCTGATACTGAGTGGATGGGTGAGTGGATGGGTGGATGGATAAGAGAATATCCAGGAAATGTTAGTTGTATCAGTTAGCCCATGCAATATCACTTTCAAGGAGGAAAAAGCCCTTCTCTAGAGAATCCTGAAGTCCCTCCTATTTCCCCAAGGAGTCTAAGGGACTCCACAGTCTTAAAGAGCAGTGGTGACAACCGGGCTGTGTCTCTAGAGTCCTCTGGAATTCCATCCCCAAGCTGACATTCATGAGGATGGCTACTCCACCACTGCCAGAGCCCTTCCGCCTGCTGAAGCTCAGGCAACCCCCAGGCCAGTGTGAGAAGGGCATCAATGTCTAGCCCAGCATTTTCCACCAGCATGAGAAAGACGAGTGCCAGTCCTCTGGGTTCGGGGAACAGCAGGGTAGAAGAGGCTGTGGTGTTCCCTGGGCCTGAAAGCCCGCAGTGAACTGGAGTGTCTGTGGCTAGATTAGAGGATTCATTAGGGAGTTCTTCAATTAAGAGCCACTGTGTTCCACCCTAATGAGGCATTGGTGGAATTTATTAATGAGGTGCCCACGGCTCGGTTTCTCTAACCACTTGGAAAAGCCACTCAGAATGATCAGCCCTCTAAGATTGACTATTTCCTGCACCCACTTCAGTATTGCCCAGTACAGCAGCATGGTGATCCACATAACCAAAGGACCACTGTTAATGCAAGAAGTCAAAGTCCCCCTCCTACCTGGGGAAGTCCCTCCTCTTCCCAGGGAAAAAGTCTGTCCCCTGCCTGTCCCCTCTCCCTGACTAACTCAGGGCAGTTCTAGACAAAGCTCAAACACCTCAGGGAGCCGTGGATAGCTGGGACTCTGACCTTGCCTAAGGTGCTTTCTCACTTTTGATTTCTGTTTTTACCTGAAGCCATGAATGTTAAATAAAGACTAGGGAGCCCAGTGGTGCCACACTGGGGAGGCGGGTGCTTGCGGACAGTAACCTGCACATTCCACTGTAGGTGGCTTTTAGGGGGCAGAGTGAGCATTCTGGAATTTCCTACCAGTGAGAGATGCCAAGTCATCGTGGTGTGAGGTTACTGTGACAACGACTGTGTCCATTCCAGAGAAATCCACAGCAGCCAGCTCAGCCATCGTGCAGGAAAGAGGCCTCCATCTCTCCTCTGAAGCAGGGTTTCTCATGCTCCTAAAGGCCTGATTTTTCTGGAAACTAGATGTTGGTTGAGTGGGCAGAGAATGTCTGTCTTTGGTACATTTGACTTTGCATAGTAGATCAAGTGTGTGGAATGACAGCGGAAAGGGCACCCTTCCTGCCCTGCCCGGCCGCTCTAGTACTCAAGTCTTCTACGGTGTTCATTGTGATTGACAGCCCAGGTTGACACACTGGGATTAAGTAATTTGCTGGGGTCACAGTTTTAGAAATATCTGTGTGAGTTGTGTCCACATGAGACTGTTGCTCAGAATTCCCTGGGCCTTCTCCATGTCCACCTGTCCATCCTCTCTCCTCCCCAGCCCTGACAAGCCTGATTTCCTGCTGTGCCACACAGCGCCCTTTTCCTTCAATGCTGGGAAAGCTGGGCTTGCCTAATGCACCATCTTCTCAGCCTCCACTCAGTATTCTGTATCCAAGCCCTATCCAATAGCCACAGTCACAGCGAAGGAAACTGGAGTTTGTGCATTTATCCCCTGTCCTTTCTCAAACACCTGGCAAGGCAGCTGCTGCCAACCCTGAGCCCATGGATGGTGGGAAGCCTGAACCCTTTCTGAAAATGCTCTTTCCCTGTGCCATCTCTGTCAAACCACCCTATTAGAGGGCCTGAGAGCCACAGTCTCCTCCACAGAACAGGTCCCCAGCAGAACCCCAGCTGGTAATTCTAGCCACCCCAAGGGATGGTGAGTTTTCTGAAGAGGAGACTCCTTTGGGCGCATCCTCATCCTGGGCTTGTGATGGGGCCTGTGTGAGTGTTCAATAACACTCATTGTATAAGGTTGGCACCCAGGCTACAGGTTCAAACACAGCCAGGCCTTGAACTCCAGGGTCATCTTCCTATGTTGCCCTCACCATACCAAATGTGTGTTCTAAAAATCTCCACCAACACTACCTTTAGGATAGTGAACTAATGCTGGGGTGGGGGTTGGGTCAAATACAGAGACTTTGTCCCAGAAGAAACAGGGATCAGGACTGGAAAGCTGGCTCAGCAATAACCTGAATCCGGTTCCCAGTATCCATGGGTAATTCACAACCTCCTATACTCCAGCTCCATGGAATCCAACACCATCTCTGGTCTCCATCAGTACCTTTGCTCATGTGCACATACCCACACAGAGACACATAGACATAATTAAAAGTAATAAACCTTAAAGGAAGAGTGAGCCATGAGGACCAGACAATGAACCTGAGCCCTGGTAGAACAAGCTAGTTCAGCCACATCAACATAGGAGACAGTTTGTGGAATAGGGCAGAGGGATCTTTTGCAGAGAGCTGAGTTCTGCTGGGATTCTTGAGGGACTGAATCCTGTGCGCTGACAGTTCAGACAAGAACGATGCAGGCAAAGGAGGCAGTGACATTCTGATATTGCTCACCTAGCCCGTGTATCCTCTAATAGTCAGGCCGATGCTCTATCCTCATAGAGTGAGCCTGTCCAGCAGCACCAAACATCTAAGCAACAGAGGATCACGTGACTGCTGAAGGACTTGCAAGTCCAAAGTCAGGAGCCATATGCACGGGCCGTCATCCCCCTCCCTCACCAGCACAGTGCCGGCTTGGCTCAACACACCCTTGGTGAGGTCAGCAGGCCAAACCACACTCTCTAGAAACAGCTTCCCTGTTCCGTCAGCATATGGCCACCTCAGGATCTGCTGAGCAACATAAAACCAGAGTAAATGAAGCCAACCTCCAGCCCTGTTCTAGGCCGGCAAGCAGGGATCCACCAGAGTCCAGGTGAGCCACAGGCAGGCAGCTCCCTAGCTGGCGGGCATGGTACCCTGTGGTCTGGCAAACAGCACCTCCAGACTCCACAGGCCATTTGGGAAAAAACAGAGAGAAGCAGTTCCTTTGGCCCAGCCCCTTATGATGGAGTCACCATACACTGTCATGGGCAGGAGGGGGCAGGTGGCTCCTGAGAGGTCTGTGGCATACCTGTGTGTGGCTACAGTGATTCTGGCAGATTCCTCCTGCACTTCCCATTCATTTGCATGCAGTTCTACCTAGTCGCACATGACCTTGGGGTCTCAGGCAGTGCTAGAGTAATGGACTGGGGAAGGTCAATGGGTGGGGGTGGGGGTCTCCACCTACGCTGGGTGAAAATTTTCCAGTGTGGCTCCTTTAAGGTCACCCACAGTCTACAGAAAAACCATCACCCATGTTCTGTAAGCAAGCCCAACTCATTGATTACCCAGAGTACATTTTGGTGGAATCATACTGTGGCCTGTCACTGGGGCTTCATAAGGAGTGGGTAGATCCATCTTCCTGGGAAGGAATTCTCAAATCAGACCACTGACAGGACACAGGAGCCTGCCTGCAGCTCCAGTGACAGCCTTCAGATTCCCAGGCTAGGTTGGTGGGAACGAGAGAAGCAGCTTCTGCTCCAGCAATAACCTCAGCTCTATCCCCACCAGACCCCTCGTAACAAAATCCATCAGAGTGCCTAGCCACATGTCCCAATCCCCCTGCTGCTGTGCTCTGAGGAAGCACTATGGCCATGACTTGGTACTCCAGGGCATCATCACCCCACCACTCTCAAACATCCCAGCACAAAAAGCGGTAGCCCCCTCTTTGCATGGACTCTCACCTGGGAGCCAGGGATGCAAGCTGGAGCAAGCTGCAGGGCAGAGAGCCTGCTAAAGGGTGCAGGGCTCTGACTTAACTGTCCCCAGCTGCACACAGTTCCTCACCGCATGATGGGTGTTCTGGCCACACATCACAGCAGGTGCAAGACAAAGATGCAGGTGGAAGAGAACCGAACCGAGCCAGGAGGGGGCACCAGTGCATGACCCCTGCCAGGGCTAACTGTTCAAGTCTCATTAAGGAAGAGTTTTGTTTCCAGTGGGTTCCTTATCAACAATAGCAACAGTTCACACAATCACATATCCACAAGGTCATCCCCACCCATCACACTCAACTAAGCATCTTCCATGATCCTCCACAGGTTCATTCCGTCCTCACCTCAGGGCTGTCCCAGGGCCTTTGACTGCTGTCCCACCTCAGGACATTTCCTCTGACACTGAGGAGGGACAGACACTGCCTCTATACTGCCCCCTCTAGCCTCCCCTGTTGTCCTGGCCACTGGGGTTTTGTTTACACATTGGCTCGTCCATTTGTTGTCCTCTGCACACCAAGGTCCACTTGAGCAAGCTCTGAGTCTGCCTGTCCACACCTAGAATGCTGGCTGGATGGTAGGGAGGCCCTGAGCAATTGTGGGAGGGAGGACTGAAGGAGGAGGGAGATGGAGTCAGAATGGCTGGTTCTGTGAGCTTAACAGCAGGCGTGAAGTTCATCTGTTCCTCGGCAAGGATCCAGCTGCACGCTCACCTCTGGCTCGTTTGATCTTTCTCAACTCACCTAACAAGGGAAATAATGAAACGATGTGTTCGCAGACACAGCACAATTCTGCTTGGGGAGACACAGTCTGCTGCCCCCATGAATGTCAGGCCACCTCTGCAAACGTGTGCCACCCCAGCTCCACCCATAGAGCCAGCAATTAAAAATGATAAGGGCTAAGGTTTAAAGCCAGCCTCCTGATGAAAGCCGAGCTTCCTTCTGAAGCGCAAGGTAACTGGGATGCAGGGAGCACAGGATGCATCTGCAGACGTGTCTGCAAGCATGGCTGCATCTGTGCTGCTGCGTCTGTGGGGACAGGAGAGGTGTAGGGTAACATTTTAGACAAAGGTATCTGAACCCTCCTGGAAAGACAAAAGAAATGGTGCTGGGCTGAGGACCCATTATGATGGCTGTGTGTTCATGTTCAGGGAGTGCTAGACTGCTGGACTGTGGGAGGGCCACTTCCACACAATGGGGCTTTGAAAGGAGTTCTGACAGGTGAGGTTTGGCCCCTGGTGTAACTGAAGAGATGCACACAATGCCAGGAGCAGTCCAAGAGCATCAGCTTGCTTCATGCTTTCCTGTTTGAGCCTCAGACAGACATATCCAAAGTGTCCTGAAGCCAGCCACAGTGCTCAGTAGTGCACACGTGCAATGCCAACACTCAGGAGGCTGAAGCAAGCGTATCTTGTGAGTTTGAAGCCATCTTGGGCTAAATAGTGAGACCTTATCTCAAAAAAAATTTAAGCCCTAATATGGAAAGAGAAGGAAGGTGTTTGTGATGGCCCTGAAATAAGCCGCAGGGATTTGATGCAGTGTGGGCTTTGCCCGCAGGTCCTCTGCTTCAGTGGCACTCAGCTCTGCACTGTCTTCTAGCCCTGGTCACTCTGGCTGTAACTGTCCTTCGACGACCGCAGTTTGTTTTCCACACACAGGGTTGCACACAGCACACAGGACTCCAGTGACTGCTGGAATCCTCCACGGGTGCCCTGCTGCAGCCCAAAGGGCCTTCTTCATCACCACCCCTGACTCCAGAGAGCTGCCTGCCACCACCCATGGAGGAGTTAAGAGATCAGTCCCCAATGCTATCAAGTTGTTTTTACTAGGAATTGGCTTTTAGAGAGCAGGGGCTTGTCTGAGTAGTGCTGATCTCACCACAACCCAGCCACTGTTGTTTTTATCTTTATTGGTAACAGCTGGGGGTCAGCAATGATGGGTCCACTGGATTTGTTGCTGATTTTAATTTGTATATGACTGGGGCAAACAGTTTGCTAATTTCTTTTCATTTGGAAAAAAAAAAGTTCATCAATGGAAAAGTAAATAGTGCCAGGGAGCCACAACCCAACCTTTTGTCCATCTGAGAAATGGGGACCTTCCAGTCCTTGTTGTCTGGAGAGAAAGAATTCAGTTGAGAGACACAGATAGGTTAAGCAGAAGTTTGTTTAGTAAAGCAAAGCAAACCCCCTTTGGAGTGAGCTGCCCCAAAGTGCAGAACAGTCCAATGGGCTCTGTCTTATGATTTTACATTTATTCATTACTTTGTTTGTTTGTTTGTTTATGTGAGGGGCAGCACAAGCCACAGTGTTCATGTGTCAGTCAGGAGACAACTTGTGGGAGTCGGTTATGTTCTTCTGACCCAGGGATCCCAAGGGATCAAACTCAAGTCATCGGGTTACACGGCAGGTGCCTTCATCAGTGAGCCGTCTCACCAGCCAGCCCTGCACTGTGGGGTGTACGTTTTAAGTAATGAGTTGGGTAGCATACTCATGGAGTAAGAGTGACCCTTACCTCTCCCAAATCATAGTGGACTCCATTCTAGAGTAGTCCTGGAACTCACTCTGTAGACCAGGCTGGCCTCAAACTCAGAGGTCTGCCTGTCTCTGCCTTCCAAGCACTGGCATTAAAAAATGAGCCACTATGCCAGGCTTGAAAGTGTTTCTAAATATAATGAGACCAGATATTTCTGCTCTGTCAGGAGCAGAGTCAAACCCACAGTACAAGTGAAGTTATAATGACATCAAGTTATTTGAGAATCCAGGCCCTTTGACAGAGGAAAGTGTGAGAGAATGAATGCCTTGTGGCTTAGCCTCTGATACAGTACAGACACCTAGCTCCAGCTTCAAGGATGCTTAGCCACAGAGAGACACCCTGACCCTCAGAAGACACAACCAGGTTCTCTACACTGACGACTCTGTCACTGACAGAGCGTAAGAGCCTGGTCTTATTAGATTTAAAAACACTTTCAAGCCAGGCATAGTGGTACACATCTTTAATCCCAGCACTCAGGAGGCAGAGGCAAGCATATCTCTGAATTCAAGGCCAGCCTAGTCTACAAAGAGAGTTCCAGGACAGCCAGGGCTACATAGAGAAAACTTGTCTCAAATAATAATAATAATAAATAATAATAATAAAATAAAGACATATTCATATTAAACCCACAAGCAGGAGGAACCAGCAACTGGGGAGACATCTCTAGTGAATGATTCTAGACAAGGGAACCCACATGTTATTTATTATTTCAAGGCAGGCAACAATAAAAGGTGAACATGCAAGAAAAACACTTTATCAAATGTAAGTGCAAGTCGCTTTTTTTAGTTTCTAGAATAAATAGTAATTAAATCATGTAAGCTGTGACAGTGAAATTGCTTATAAAACCAATCCTCCCACCATAATTGCTTAGATACCCACATTTTTATAAATACTGGGTAACTTTATCCATTGCTTTTATCAGCAGAATGTGACACCAGCTGTTGGTGCTTCATAATTTACCACCGAGTTGGGTGACAGTCACAAAAGCGTGTATCTAAAAAATGCACCTCCGTGGGCCAGATGAATATGTAGTCTTGGCGATGTCTCTTTCTGTGGTGGAGCTGGAAATGGCTGAAGCGCTGGTACATCAGGAGGGGCCGACAATTTAGTTGCCTAATTGATGTTTTGGAAGCAAAATGATGCAGGATACCCAGCAGTGTCATAGGCTTTGTTAACTCTGTCACTAACCAAGAAAGTCTGTGGCTGAGCCAGGCCTGTCATCCTGCCTCTGCCCCAGCAGGACCCAGGTGTCTGACAAGTGTCAGACCTCACTAAGCCATGGAAGGGCCAGCCATGCAAATCCCATTTCCAGAATGTTCTAATGTGGAGGGAGAGAGTCTTGACATGCCAGCTTTCTCTGGTTCCTTCATAGCTCTCAGCTTTCTTGGGCACAAAAAAACAGATCCAAAGGACTGGGCGTCTACACTGACAGGCAGAGGCTGGTGTGAGGCAAGAGGTGGGAATGTGAGAGTCTTCCAGTGGGTACAGGTTCCTGCTCCCACTGAGCCACACAAGCTCTGCATGGGGCAGAAACTGTCAGGAGTGGAGGTTGTCCACCTGGGTTTGGAGGGTTGATGCTCATCCATCCTTTTTCTTGGCCTCCAGCTACTTTTCCTGGAAGATAAAGGCGACCCCAGTGAGGTCTTTACTGTCTGAGGGCTACTTGGGGGCCCAGATGCTGTACCTGCCTTTCACCTGCTGGCCACCCTGACCATCTTCTCTCCTCTTACAGTCAAGTTCAGCAGCTGCCTGGGCACCAAAGGGACGCAGTATGAGACCAACAGTTTGGACTTCAAAGTCGGGGCGGATGGGACAGTCTTCGCCACCCGGGAGCTGAAGATCCCCTCAGAGCAGGTGGCCTTTACTGTGACTGCACGGGAACGCCAGACTGCTGAGCAATGGGATGCCATGGTGCGGCTGCTGGTAGCTCAGACTTCATCCCCACACTCTGAACACAAGGTAAGATGAGACAGCACAAGCAGGAAGGTCTGAGTCCAGAGCCAAAGTGTCCCCTACTCTGGGCAGTCCCAAGCAGAGCCTTTCCCTGACTCCTAGAAGATGAAGGTTGACAGATCTTTGTCTGTGCCCATCAAAGGCATGGCATCACCCCTAGCCTCCACACCATTCATTCTGAGGTAACGGAGTCGCTCTCATGGGTAGGACATCTGACAAGCACACCGGGCCCTGAGCTCAGTCTCCTAAACTGCCCTCTTTGTTGCGTTTTGAATGAGTTGCCTGCGCTTCCACCCTGCTCTACGAACCACAAATTCTGTGTGTAGCCTGAGCTCTGAGTGTTGTGCCTACTAGTAGCTTTCAAGGCCAGGAGAGCTGGCAGGCAAAGCAGATGAACCACAAGGCTGGGAAAACCAGGGTAAGTTAGTTCAGAGCTACGGAGACGTGGAGGGAGAGCCAAAAGGAGAGAGAAGAACAGACAGGAAGAGAGTGAGATGCGAGTGATGGGGAGAAAGGTGAGGAGAATGAGAGACAGGAGAGGGGACAGCAGAGAGGGATGATAAATGGGGAGGGGAAGGGGTTATAAACGAGAGGGGGAGGGGTGATAAGTGAGGAGGGGGAGGGGTGAGAGAAGGTGGAGGGATAAAGAGACAGAGAGAAAGAGGTGGAGGCAGGAACGGAGAGAGGACTAGAGAGAGGCAAAAGGGAAGAGAGAGGGAGGAAGAGGGAGGGGTGAAGGTCAGTCATGGAGGGTCAGGAAAATGAAGAGACGTGAGTTCTCCTGTGGTGTCTGCAGTCTGTGCTCCCGCTCAGCCCCCAGCTGTGTCCCTGGGAGATAAAGGGGGGTGAGGGCACCTCCCCTGTCCTGGTCCTGAGATCACTCTTCTCCTGACTGTCCAGCAATCTGACCAGTCTCCACGCAGCCTCCATGACATGCTCTCTGTTCCATTCTTGCTTGTGCTGGGAAGCCTAGGTAGCTGTATCAGCCTCCAGGCACCAGAACTGGGGCGAGCAGAGAGCTTGCAGCCTGGGAGCCGCAATAGGGAAACACTGAGAAAACCAGCGTGCTTAGAGAGGAGAGCATGGCAGGTCCCTCAGACTCCGTGTGGTTCCATAATCACAGTGCAGCATAAAGCAGGCAGCTGCAAGGGGGCTCCCCCGGGAAACGCCCACAAGACCTGAAGTTAGCTGAACAAAGGTAACCACATTCTCTTATACGGGTTTACCTGGAATCTTACATAACTGAATGCACCTTTGAAAGCCTCTTAGTGGGAGAAAATCTGCACATTTCCAAAAACCTATCTGACCAAGGAACCCTTTGTGAAACAGTTTGCAGGGCAGGTATGCCAAGGAATCCACTTTGGGATTTGATCTTTTTTTCTTGAATCCAAGTAGGAGCAGAAACTTAGGAGGATATTCTTCCCCACCATGGTGTGGAAAACAGGCCATGAGAGCATTTTTCTGGGTACGGGAACCAAGCATCTTAACATATTACTAGTGTGTACACACACACACACACACATACACAGACACACACACACACAGACACACACACACACACACACACACACACACACACACACACCCTTCCCCTGCCTGTGGATGCTGAAGACTCCAAGACAGGCAGGTGTGGCTGCTCACTGTTCCTGTGTGTTCATCATGCACGACTCTCTGTGCCAGGCTTGGCCATTTCCCCTCTGTGCTAGTTACTCCTCTTGCTGCCGTGTGAAATGCCTGACAAGAAGCAAGCTGAGTGAAGATGAGTCTGTGGCTCACAGTTCAGGAAGGCACAGTCCATTATGGAGGAGAAGCCATGGTAGCAGGAAGGCAAGGCTGCCGGGCACATTGCATCCACACTCGGGAAGCAGAAGGAGGCGAACGGTGGTCCTCAGCTCCCTTTCTCCTTTTTGTTCAGCCTAGGACCCCAGCCATGGGGTGGTGCTGCCACTGTTGGGGTGGATCTTCCCATCTCAGCTAACATAATCTGAAGACTTGCTCACAGACACGCTCAGAGGCTTGTCCTCTCGGGGATTCTCGATCGTATCAAACTGGCAATCGATATTAATCATCACAGCTGTGACTTCCTGAGTCGAGCAGCTCCAGGCTCTGGATTGTGATGCAGAAACTCTGGACCTGGTGATCAAAAACCAGGCTCCTTACAGCCCGTCAGAGGCTTGGGGTAAAATTACTGACTGAGAATAGATCAATGTCTTTTGTTAGGCTCGTTGCTGAAGCAAGCTCAGACACATTGCTGCAGTTAGCGGCTTCTAGCACTCCACACCACAGAAGATAGCCTAGAAAGGGACCAACAAACACCACAAGGGACACAAAATTTGTGTCCCAGGCTCAGAGGGCCTGTGAGCCCAATCATCCCTGACCCATGACTTCAGGTGGCAGCAGCCTCTCCAGTATTCCAGTCTTCCACTGAGTTTCACGTCTCTCTTACTGCCAACTGCCCTGTCCTGACTCTAGAGTTCCACTCAGACTCCACTCCAGTGGTGTGAACTCAACTAAATCTCAGTTTGTCATCCCAAGGATAGAGGGCGCCATTGTCTCTACATCACAGATAATAAAGATGAGCGGTGTCACCCAGCCTCTTTCACAGGGGAGAACTGGTCCTCTGGGTGGGGGTAAATGATGACTCTCTAGGTTCAGCTGAGCCTGGCAGAGGAAAAGCTAAGATTCTCCAGTTTGCTATTGGGGGGTTGGGGAATTTCAGGGTTGAATATCCTGGAACAGAGAGCAGTGATGCCATCAATATCCTGTCCTGGAGCTGAGGAGAGTGCACTTGAGGTTCTGTGAGCGAAGGAGGTCACACTGAGTAGCCTGTTTCACTGTTGGCGCTACGTCCCAGCCCTCACGGTCCTGTGCTCAGCACCTCACTGCTCTTCAGCCCAGGGCAGAGCCCAAGGCTGGGGAAGAAAGAGGTGTAGAGCCCAGGGAAGAACTGTGTATCCTGGTATCCGCTGGTACTCCCTTACAGGAATGGAAATTCTGATTCTCTTCAGCACACTGTCACTCTAGCAGTGGATCAAGGTGACCCCAGTTCCTGGTGTTCCCGTCTGCCTGCCACAGCAAAGGTGGGGCTCCTCTAGGGAAGATTTTGGTTCAAGCTTTAAATCAAATCTCCTTCCATATACAATGTCTAGCACTCAAGTGAAAAAAACCAAACATATGAATGGAAGAAGACAAAATTAGTGAAAATCCAGGAAAGCAACAAATCATAGACCTGAGAGCTGCAAAACTGGGACTGTACTGAATGTGTTCACAAAAACTGAATAAGAGCTTTTGACAAGACTGAAAGATTTGGAATTGAAATATATGATAAGCAAAACCAAATTTTTGTGGATAGATATTGATATCAATGGAAATTAGACACAGATGAAGAGAGAATTCCCAAAGCAGTTACTCAGACTAAAGCATGGTCTACGCAGGAGAAAGTTCTGGCAGGAGCGTGTTTGGACTACAGGAACAGGAGTTACATTGAGCAGCAGAAAGGTCTGTGAAGACGATGGTGAGGAAACGTCCCTCCTGGACACAGACCTGCAGACACATATCCAGGAGCCCTAAAAATCTAGGCAGCCCAAAAATAGAGAGAAACCCAGTTCACACCTTAAAACAGATTAAACCTGAGCTCGAACGAAAAGAAAACAGAGTGGTGGTGGGAGGGAGAACAGCTGAGGCTTGGGGTCACAGGGATGTTGGGCTGTAGGATAACGAAGCTTGTTTGTACAGGGCTGAAAGAAGGGAGGAATCTGCTGTTGGTGAAACGACCCTTTACCACATAAAACTGGGTAACAACATTATCAAACAAACCAAAGCTTTAAGAAATTGTTATGAGTTAGTTCTCTGGACTGGTTAAGGTTAAGAATGGGGTGAAATGAAGGATGGATGGTTGAGGTGGAGAATGGGTGAGGTGAGGTGAAGGATGGGTGAGATGAGGGATGGGTGAGGTGAGGAGGGGTGAGGTGAGGAGGGGTGAGGTGAGGAGGGGTGAGGTGAAGGAGGGGTGAGGTGAGGAGGGGTGAGGTAGAGGATGGGTGAGGTGAAGGATTGATGAGGGTTCAGACAGGAAGACAAAATGGTGTGTTAACAGCACATGTGGGAAGCAGGGAGTGTGTGAACTCTGGGAAGGAAACATAGGAACTCTGAGAAGTGGCTGCTGGCACCAAAAAGACCTGAGACACATTGTTCTGGAACAGAGGTTCTCAACCTGTGTGTTGCAACCCAAAAAAGACCACCAGAAAACTCGGATATTTACATTATGATTCACAAGAATAGCAGAATTCCAGTTATGAATTAGTAACAAAAATAATTTTATGATTGGGGGTCATCACAACATGAGGAACTGTATTAAAGGGTCGAAGCATTAGGAAGGTTGAGAATCTCTGCTCTGGAAAATTCTGGCATCCAATTTTAATAAAGTTGATCGTTCCTCACCCAGAATGCTTGAGGCCAGACGATTTCAGAATTCTTCATATTTTAGAATATTTGCTTAAGTCTGTAGTGAGGCATCTTGGAGACACAACCCAAGGCTAAACACAGACGTTATCTATTTCATCTACATTTTGTACACTTAGCCTGGAGCTGTGTGTACATGTGTGTATGTGTGTGTGCATGTGTGTATTGTTGTGTACGTGTGTATATGTGTGTACGTGTGTATATGTGTTGTGTACGTGTGTGTATGTGTGTACGTGTGTATATATGTTGTGTATGTGTGTGTATATGTGTGTGTTTACTATGACTTATCATATGAGGTCAGGTGTGGAATTTTCCACTTTGGATGTCATGATGGTGCTCAAAACATTTCAGCTTTTGAATTTTTTGATAACAGATGTTCAACTTTATTATATTTTGATAAGATAAAAAATACTTACTCTAGGGACTGGAGAGATGGCTCCATGATTAAAAGCACTTGATGCTCTTGCAGAGGACCCAGGTTCAGTTCCCAGCACCCATATGGTCGCTCATGCCTCCCAGCAACTCTAATTCCTGGGGATCCAACCCCCTCTCTGGCCCTCTCAGGCACTGCACACATACAGTGCACATACGTATTTGCAGGCAAAATACTTATCACCCATAATAAAAACAAGTATTTAAAAGTTTAACAAGTAAAACCTTCCTTTAAAAATACTTACTCTAGCCGGGCGGTGGTGGCGCATGCCTTTAATCCCAGCACTCGGGAGGCAGAGCCAGGCAGATCTCTGTGAGTTCAAGGCCAGCCTGGGCTACCAAGTGAGCTCCAGGAAAGGTGCAAAGCTACACGGAGAAACCCTGTCTCGAAAAAAAAAATACTTACTCTAAAGTCTTTGAAAAATCACTGAAAGTCATAAGAGTGTGTGTGTGTGTGTCTGTGTCTGTGTGTGTGTGTCTGTGTGTCTGTGTGTGTGTGTGTTCAAAGATAATAAATTCAAGAGAGCAGGAAGGAAAACAGAACAGATGGGCTAATATATTTCTCTTGGAGTAAGATGGTATGCTTACAAATATCTCGGTAATTATAAAAATGAAGACATGTTAACATACAAATAAAAGAAAACATGTTGACAGACTGAATAAGTAAAAACCCCGCTAGGTGCAGCTTGCTAAATACACATCTCGGAAGTGTAAGAATGGAGACAGGTTGAGAGTAAAATCCTGGGGGGAAAACTGTGTAAATAACCAGCAGAAGAAAGCTGGAGGAGCTCTGTTGACGACAGACAAACAGACTCGAGTACAGCCTCGAGTGGGGATAGGTCACAGAGACCAGAGGACATACGAGACCCAGAGTGGCGGTGCCCAGATGTGACGCCAAGCAGTTCAAGTTGATGGGAGTAAGGGAAAGATAACAAGCAAGAGTGCAATTCATTGTAAACGTTAACAAGCATCCATCTGTGAGTACAGACAGACACGCGAGCTCCCATGAGGAAACAGGAGGGGACCACAGAATCAGGAAGCTCAGCCTCATGTGCTAAGGGTCCCCCACTTCTAACTACAGACAGACCAGTTCCAACCTTTAACCCAAAAAGTCTCACCATAGTCGCAAGATTTAAAGTCCAAATAGACATGATTTGTAAGGTTGTTTGGCTGGTTTGTTTGTTTTTAATGTCAGAGCAATTAAGCTAAAAATCAATCACAGATAGCTGAAAAATCCCCATACATCTGTAAGTCGAGTGAAAGCCTTGTTCTTATCCCTGGGTACAACAGAACTGAAATGTAAATTAGGGAGTATGTTGACTGAATAAAAAAAGTAGTGGGGTACACCCAGGTGAAATGTCTGGGCTTCATGGACCGTGGGATAAAGAAAGAAAACTGCCTTCTAAGTGCCAGTCCCTAGAAACTGTCAAGAGAGCAGAAAATGAGGCCCAAGTAAAAGAGAAAAAATAGCAAAGAGAGAGACAGAAAGAGAACACAGGAAATTAGAAGGTCGTAGAATTGGTGACAAAAACAGGCTCAACAATGATGAAGCTGATCATTCTGGGTAAGAAAAAAGACAGAAGCAGCAAACACCCAATTCTAAGATAAAAAGACAGTGCTGACCGGTCACATGGACACTAGGAAATTATGTGAGGGGAGTGTGTGCGATTTTTGCCAAAAGCATTGAGAGTCAATAAGCAAAATTTACCAAAACTAACATGATAAAAAAAAAACCTCTGATCTCTGTTATTACACTTGATCTTAGCCAAAAGGCAAAGAAACAGCCAAATTTATTATTATAAACAAAATTAAAATCTGTATCAAGGGAACATTTCAACTCTGCCAATAGGTTCTCCCTTAGCTAAAAGGAGAAATTAAGATTGATTCCACATTAACTTATCCAGAGAGTTAAATGAGAAGGTTAGTCCTATAAACCCATGGACAGCGTGTCCCAAACCACCAAAATCATTGCTCAAGCGAACAGGACTCACATCTGGAACTCAACATGAGTTATTTCCAGGCAGAAAATTGTCTTGCCTGACAAAAGCCTTCTCCAAAACTAGCAAAACTATGTCCCAAACCAAAATCCAAAACTTTCAGAATGCACGATAGAAAAGATAATCATAGATCAGTGCTACTTGTAAATCTATATAAACAAAACATTAAACTTCAATCTAGGTGCATTTACATAGATTGATAAATCACAACTGAATTGTATTTATCCTAAGAATATAAGATTAGCTTAGTCTATGCAGTTCATAGAAAGATTAAGAGATTGTATGATCCTCTACATATCAATTACTAAAAGTTAACTACTGTCCCAGATATTAGGAATTTTCCGGTTATTAGGAGAGACGTGGCCTTAACAGTGGTTCACAAAGGGATTTACCAACTCAACAGCAGCCATCCAATCAGCTGTTGAAACAGGGAAAGGGGGCTCCCACCTTGTGCACTGAAGGTCCAAGCTAGTGCAATAAGACAAGAAAAAGAAATCAAGATAAATAAGGCTAGCACTGAAATGTAAACCCTGAAGGGGTGACAGGTAAGTCACTGGACTGATGGGTGAGACGAGCTGGATGTGGAGAAATCGTGCTGTGTGCACCAACAATGAACTCCAGCAAGTGGATCTCAGTGCCACCCAGTAGCTCACAGTATTTACTGAGGCATCTTAAAGGTCTTTTTCTTTTAATTCCTGGGAGACTTCATGTCAAAAGGACATTAATTCTAACCTTGTGCCTCTGCTCAGTGAATGGCAGTTGGACCCCAGCTGTCTCCAGTCACTGCCAAAGATTCCTTGAGGGACGGAATTGACCTCATTGAAGAACCACAGGACTCATCAGTTAAAGGAGCTTCGGTAGCAAAGATTCAGAGACAAGAGAGGGCGGAATAATAAGCCCAGAAGAAAATGTTTACATTTTGCTTACATTATTTACATGTGTGTATATATGTGGGGGGCACATATGTTGCAGCATACGTGGAGAGGTCGGAGGAGAGTTTGTGGAAGTCCATTCTCTCCTCCTACTGTGAAGACTCCAGGGTGCCAGGCTTGGCAGCAAGTCAGGTGCCTTTACCTGCTCAGGTCCCAGCCTGGACTCCTGAGAGTCAAGAGACTCCAGCATGAAATAAGTCTCAATCTACAACCACCTGTGAAACACAGTCCGTGGAGCAATGAAGTCCCAAGGCGACTCTCATGGAAAGGGGCATTGAAGTGAATTCCTCAAGGACTGTTGCCCAGGGACCCCCACATACATACATACATACATACAGACAGACAGACAGACAGACAGACATTATATATATATATATCTTCGAATACATATAATATATACATATATATTATATATGTGATTCCAGGAATCAAAACAAGGGCCTTCTCCCATTGAGTCACACCCGAGGTCCCTGTATTTTACATGGTTACACAAGTTTCTATACAACATGTTCAAGTTCACCTCCTGACCTGCAATGTTTAAAGACTTCACCTGTGACCAGGAGGGAAAACTGTGCTGTCCCCACTTAATAAGGTGGGAATAATCAAGGAAGACACTGATGTTGACCTCTGGCCTACACATAATACATATAATATATACATATGCACATACACGACACATATACATTACACACATTTCACACCTGCACACACATATACTACACACACACATGCAGATGTACCCACTCACATTATATCCACAGATACACACACTACACAGAAATACACAGGCACATACACTACACATATAAACTACACACACATACACTGCACAAATATACACTACACACACATATTGCACATGCAACAGAATACAAATGCACACCTAGAACATACACATCACACACACACATATACTATACACATATACTACATATACACTACACATTTGCACACATAGACTACATACACACTACATGCACACATATGCTACATACATACTACACATACATGCATTGCACACAAGTACACAACACATGGACACACTACATGCATGCTCACATATACATTACACTTGCACACAGGCATACATGCATATGCAACACACAAGCACACATACACACTTAAAAATGCACATGCCAAGGGCTTCCCAGCAGGGCTTGAAGGAAGCGAACTCACATGGAGATGCACCCTAAGCAAGTGTCCTGTCATAGAAGGTTCTGGAGAGGAGAACGGCTGCCTGTAGAGCAGCATGCACGGAATGTTCACGCTCTGGGAAGCGCTCGTGGAAAGGGGCCTTGGAGTAAATCCCTCAAGGGCTGTCGCCGGGGATCCCCTAATTTCTCGGTTCTGTTCATTCCATTTCTCTCCCGCATTCAGCGCCTCCCCATTCATTATTTTAGCGACTCTCCGTGGCTCTGGGTAAAACCGACAGCTTCACAGTGATATGAACCATAAAAATTTGGCAACTTCTCTCCTCCCCCAACCCCCAGCAGCTATTAAAGGCCGCCTTTCCATGTGCGGTGCGAGCGCTGCTCAAATCTGGAAGAACGTCCTTTTGTGCAGTCTTGCAGGAAAGCCGATAGCAATTCAATTAGGAAATGCAAATGAGGTCACATATTTCCCAGAGGAGCGATGAGGTGCCCCTGAGGAATCCGAGCGTCGCGGCCTCGCGGTAAATACTGAAGATGAAGCTTCCCTGGTCGTCGTCATCTGCCCAGCTGGTACAGCGCTTGAATGTGGCGATGGGGCCCATGGGTACAGTTTGCCAAAAAGACACTGTTGTTTATGAGACCAATATTGGACCTTCCAGCACCTCAGCACTTTTGAAGGATCCGCTCAAGGCAGCCGCGAGCTGCCGCGGGCTCCAGCTACAAGGGATCAGTTGTGTCTCAGCCTCTAGTGCTGTAGAAGGTGATCCCATTTGAAGATGGATTTTACAACGGGTTAGATCCCTGTGCAAGGGGTGATGCTGTAAAAGGGGAGTTTTAGACACAGACACACAGAGAGAACTTTGTCAGGAAGTGAAAACAAGAATAACGTGTGTCTCTACACCCCCAGGATTGCCAAAGACCGTCAGCATGCCAGGTAGGCAGGGAGTTAACCTCTCAGCCTCAGCCAGCACTTCGATCTTGGGCTCTGGCCTCCCACTGGGAAAGAATAAACCTTTGTTGGTTTAGGATCCCACCCCTAAGTCCTTGCCAGGTCCATCATCCCATCCCTCAGGTCCATCATCCCATCCCTCAGGCCCATCATCCCATCCCTCAGGCCCATC